>CAUYQG010078995.1:0-12177 GCA_963574415.1 Tarsius wallacei | reverse complement strand
TACCACGCCCGGCTAATTTTTTGATTTATTGTAGAGATGAGGTCTTGCTTGCCCAGGCGGGTCTCGAACCTGCGGGCTCAGGCAATCCACTCACCTCAGCCTCCCAAAGGCGCGGGATTACAGGCTGAGCCACCGAGCCCGGCGATACTTCATTTTTTAAATGGCTATTCAGAATGGGATTGTGCTTTTTATTTGGTTTTCTGTTTGTTTTATTGTTGGTACATAGGAATGCGACTGACTTTTACACATTTATTTTATACCCTGAGACTTTGCCAAAGTCCTTTATCAGTGCAAGGAGGTTTTTGATAGATTCTCTTAGGTTTCGAGGTACAGAACCATGTCATCTGTAAAGAGTGATAACTTAACTTCCTCTTTTCCTGTTTGAATACCGCTGATTTCCTTCTCTTTTCTGATTGCTCTAGCTAGAACATCCAATACTGTGCTGAACAGAAGGGTTGAGAGTGAGCACCCTTGACTTGTTCCAGTTTTCAAGGGAAATGGTTCCAATTTCTGTCTGTTCAGCAGTATGTTGACTGTGGGTTTATTTTAGATGGCTCTTACTATTTTAATGTATGTTCCATCTATGCCTATATGTTCGAGTGTTTTTATCAAGAAGGGATGCTGGATTTTATCAAAAGCTTTTTCCGTGTCTAATGATATAATCATGTGGATTTTGTTTTTACCTCTGTTGATGTATTTAATTGCGTTTATGGTCTTGTGGATGTTGAACCAACCCTGCATCCCAAGGATGAAGCCTACTTGGTCATGGTGGGTGATTATTGAGATGTGTTGTTAGATCCAGTTTGCTAGGATCTTGTTGAGAATTTTAGCATCTATGTTCATCAAGGATAGTGGACTGTAGTTATCTTTCTTTGTTGACTTTACCTGGTTTGGGTAACAATGTGATGTTAGCTTCATAAAATGCTTTGGGGAGAGTTCTATTTTTCTTGATTGCCTGGAATACTTTCAGTAGGATTGGTATCAGCTCCTTCTTATATATTTTGTAGAATTTTGCTGGAAAGGGCTTTCTATGTAGGTAGTTTTCTTATGCCATAGTCGATTTCCTATGTTATTGGTCTATTTAGGGTCATTTAGGGTCTTGATTTCTTCTTGTTTCAACCTGGGAAGATTGTGTGATGTAAGAAAGTCCTCCATTTTATTTAGGTTTTTGAGTTTGTTTCCATATAGTTGTACATAGTAATCTCTGATAATCTTTTGTATTTCTTTGGGGTAAATTGTTACTTCATCTTTTACATTTCTGATTGTGTTTATTTGGGCTCTCTCTTTTTCTTGGTCCATCTAGCTAGGGTCCATCAATCTTGTTTAATCCTTTCAAAAAATCATCTTTTGGTTTCATTGATTTTTGTTTGTATTGTATTTTTGTCTTCTATGTCCCAAATTTGGGCTTTTATTTTGATGATCTAGATTCTTCTGCTGAAGTTAGGGTTTTGATGGTCTTGCTTTTCCAGCTTCCTTAGGTGATTTGTTAGACTGTTAACTTGTGGTCTTTCCATTTTTTTATGTGTGATTACAGAGATATGAATTCCCCTCTTAGGACTGATTTCATGGCATCCCAGAGGTTTTGGTAAGATGTTTCTTCATTTTCATTTGTTTGCAGGTATCTTTTAATCTCTGTTTTGCTTTCCATGTTGACCCAGGAGTTGTGTAGCATCATGGTGTTTAGTGTCTATGTTTTTGTGGGTTTTGGGGGAACTTTGTTGGTGTTGATATTTATTTTTATTCCACTGTGGTCTGAGAAGGTGCATGGTAGAATTTCAATCTTGATTTATGGCCGAGGATGCGGTCAGTCTTAAAGTATGTGCCATGTGGTGACAAGTAGAGTGCATATTCTGTGGTTGTTGGGTGGTGTGTTCTGCAGGTATCAGTCAAGTCCATTTTGTCAAGCATCATGTTGAGGTTCCACATCTCCTTGTTGACTTTTTGTCTTGATGATCTGTCTAGGGCTGTTAGTGGCATGTTTAAGTCTCCTGCTGTGGTAGTGTTAGAGTCAATATCTTTTTTAGTTTACCTAGAAGCTGCTTTATGAATGTTGGTGCTCCAATGTTGGGTGCATATATGTTTAGGATGGATATTTCTTGTTGATGGATTGAACCTTTTATCATTACGTAGTGTCCTTTTGCATCTTTTTTAATTTTTGGTAGTTTAAAGGGTATTTTGTCTGATACTAAGATCACACCTCCTGCTTTTTGTGTGTATTCCATTAGCCTGAAATTTTATTTCCCATCCTCTTACTTTGAGTCTGTGAGTGTCCTTTCTAGTGAGATGAGTCTCTTGGAAATAAGATGTTTTTCCCTCATGATATTGTATCTATTTTTCCATTCTATATCTTTTCAGTGGTACATTTAGTCCATTCACATTCAGGCTAATTATGAGAGTTTATCCCTGTCATGAAGTTCTTATAGAGGTTGTTGTTGTTGCTGCTGTTTGCTTATTTGTTTGTTGTCTTTCTTTTGATT
Source organism: Tarsius wallacei (assembly GCA_963574415.1). Classification (NCBI taxonomy): domain Eukaryota; kingdom Metazoa; phylum Chordata; class Mammalia; order Primates; family Tarsiidae; genus Tarsius; species Tarsius wallacei. The sequence goes on along the minus strand of CAUYQG010078995.1, from coordinate 9,700 downwards.
TTTGGGTTAATTCATGTGTGCTTTCATTCTTTTTCCTGCATTTTTGGGAAAGGTGTTGACGTTCTTTTTTTCCTTTCTTCTGTATTCAATACTTTCTTATGTGTTGCTTGTAGAGCTGGTCTGGAGGCAGTATAAATTCTTAGGGATTGAATGTCTGGGAAGGATTTTAATTCTCCATCACTGATGAAACTTAGCTTAGCTGGGTAGGTAATTCTTGGTTGAAATTGTTTATCTTTAGAACTTTGATGATTGGGCTCTAAGCTCTTCTAGCCCTTGGTGTTTCTGTAGATAAGTCTGCTGCTATTCTAATTGATCTTCCCCAGTAGGTACCCTGACCTTTCTCTCTTGCTGCCTTTCTTATTTTTTATTTTATACCTACTTTGTGTAGGCAAATTACTATGTGTCTAGGAGTTGGTCTTCTCATTTGTGGTCTTGCAGGGGTTCTATGAATCTCTTGTGTTTGAATGGTCACATCACTTGTGAGAGGAGGGAAGTTTTCTTGGGTAATTTCATGGAATGTTTGTTCCAGGGTGGTCTCTGTATCTCTACCTGCCTTAGGGATTCCAATTAATCTTAGGTTTGGTCTATTGAAATAATCACTCATCTGTTGGAAGTTTTATTCTGTCTTTTTAAGCTTCTTTCCTATGTTTTTAACAGTTTGGGTTAGTTCCATATTTGGGTGCTCAAACTCTGAGATTCTTTCTTCTACTTGATTAATCCTGCTTTCCATGCTTATCAGTTTGTTGTTTATTTCAATCACTGTATTCTTTATTGCTGTTATCTCAGTTATCAATTCCTTCATTCTTTCCTCTTGTCTCTCCTCATTTCTATTTATTCTCTCTATTAGTATTTTGATATCTGGGTTTGTGGTTTGAGACCAGTCATCCTGGAAACTCTTCATTGTTTGAGTTCCAAAGTCTGTATTCTCAGTTGCTGACCTCCCAAGAGTCTTTGTGAGACTCATATTCCTCCTTGGTTTTTCTTCATTTGTGTAGGTTTTCCTCCCCTTTTTTTTACTCGTCATTAATTCTGTTGTTTAGTGATAGAGGGGTTTGCTTTTATTTCTGTTTGATTAATCTCCTTTTCTTCCTTGTGTAGATCCTCTGGCTTTGTTCAGTTCTGAAGCTGGACTAGGAGTGGGGGCCTGTGCTTATTGCAGTTTTGAGATTTAATTAAGGGGGGAGCTATGATTCAGAAGCTACCAGTAGAACCCACTATCCACTGACAGGTATGTGGGCCCTCTGGGACCCACTTCCCACTGCCTTACAATCTGTCCATGCAGTGGGGATGTCTGTTTGCCCCCTGGAAGCAAAATGAGATAAAAAAAGGGAAAAGAAAGGGAAAAGGAAAGAGGAAGATGAAAGGGAGAGAGAGAAGAAGAGGAAAAACAGACATGTGTGCCAGCTAATGAATAAACAGAGAGACAAAGACAGAAAAAAACAAAAAAGCCAAAAACATACAGACAATTATACAAATAAACAAATACAACCCCCCCGATGGTGTACTATCCTTCAAAAATACACATATATACATAGATAATCTAAAAAAAAATTAAAATAACAGAAACAAAGCAAGTACAGAAACATAAATAAAAACAGAAAGAAGAAAAAAAGCTAAAACTAAAACTAAAACATACAAAACAAAACAAAAAAACTTGCTCTCTGGCAGTTTCTGTGAGTCCAGGTTCCTTTCAGGCCTCTGTCTTAGGGAATGGCTTTGGTCTCTAGTCCTTCCCTTCTGCTCTCAGTGCAGGCTGATAGGGCTGCTCTCAGTGTGGGTCAGATGCCCCATGGACTACTGTGGGTGGAGAATGGATCAGATCCAGACTCACCTATTCGCTGCTGCTGCTGTCAAGTCTCCCACTCAGTTCTGACGTGTCTGCGCCTCTTCCAGCGTCGGGGAGGGATGTCTGTCTCTCTGAGTTTGAGAAGATAGCCTCTGGGTCCCAAGATGGAGACTGGGTGGAGCTGGGTGGGGCAATGCAGGTTTCTGCCTGGTCCCAGGACTGAAAAGATGGTACCCATCAGCGTCTCATTTCCAGCGCTGGAGTTTTATTCCAGATTTCCATGGTCTGCCTCCACCTGCTTGTGCCCAGCCTGCTGCTGCAGGTGATGGCGTGCAGGTGTGGCGTGGTGCTAGGTGGTGAGGGGTGGTTGTACTCTGCTGCCTCCTCTCAAAAGAGCCCCAAGAATGGCAGATGATCCTACACTCCTGGGTCTCCAATCTCAGGGCAGTGAGGGGCTGCAGTCACCTCCAGAGGAAAGCCCCGTGTACATGAACCCCTCAGATGGACTTTCACTCACCCACTGGCACACACCCACTCATGCAGAGAGTCTTTATGAACACTTGCTTTTGCAGAGACCTGTTCTATCGCCATCTTGTCTGGAAGCCTAGGAATTGTTTTCTAATTGTCATAGAGTTCCCTGTATATTTCAATTCTTAATATACTAAATACTTTAAAAATATGTAAATTATTCATGGATTCCCCCCCTTCTATTTTGATCTTTTTGAGCTAATTATTTTGATATAAATGAGATTTTTGTACTCTCTACTCTGATACTGGCAGCTTATTTTGAAGCTTAAGTAATGGTTGTTCTGATTCAGGAATGGTGGGATGGCAAGAGTGAGAAAGCCCAAGCTTTGATATAAACTATTCATTTATGTTGGACTGAGAGTTAATGTCGGCTTTTCTTGCTTAAAATATGAATAATGAATGAGCTGTTGAATACATGTACCATGATTTCCAGTGATCATCACCATTTTAGAAGACAGTGTAAAAGCATTCTTCAGCTAAGTGGTAATGCTTTTTTAAAAAATAAAAATTAGGCCTAATTTTAGCAGTGTGGGCATAGCAGAGCAGTAGTCAAATGCTATAACTGAGTCAGACTGTGGACTTCTTGTATAAAAGTACAAAGTAGTGCTGGAAGGAATAAGAGGGTGAGCTTAGGAGTCAGATCTGGCTGGGTGCTGGATGGCCCATGCCTATAATTCCAGCACTTTGGGAGGCTGAGGTGGAAGCATCACTTGAACCCAGCAGTTCAAGCCCAGCCTGGGCAACATGGCCAGATTTCATTGCTATTAAAAATATATACATATTTAATAATAAAGAAAGGAGTCAGATCTGAGTTTGAATCTGGTGGCAAGAACTATATCTATCTGTTCACCACTGTTTCTAACTGGCAAAGAGTGTGTGCTATTTTTTTGTTGTTGTTGAATTGGAGTCTCACTCCGTCGCCCAGGCTAGAATGCAGTGGCACGCAGCCACCCCAGCATTGACCTGCTGGGCTCTGGCGATCCTTCCGCCTCAGCCTTCCAAGTAGCCGGAACTATAGGCACGTACTACCACACCCAGCTAATATTTATTTATTGTTGAGACGAGGTCTCGCCAAGTTTCCCAGGCTGGTCTCGAACCTGTGGTCTCAGGCAATCCACTCTACTTGGCCTCTGAAAGTGCTGGAATTACAGGCTGAGCCACCGAGCCCGGACAAGTATGTGCTATTTTAATTGATGTCTGTTGAGTAATTCAGCCTGTTCACTATTCTATGAGCATAGGCAAGTCATCTTTGGTGAAGGTATGTCTTTTCATCTGTTAGTTGACAATCATCAAGCATAACTCTTGGGATGGGTTGACACAGAGATTTAAATAGGAGTATATGGCATTAAGTGCTGTATCTGGCACACAGTAGACTTTCAATAAATATTTGCTGTTTGACTCCTTGGAATAACTTGTGATTCCTGGCCATATTCTGCCTGGATGTTACAGTGAAGAAAGGTCGATTCATCTTGAGACTCAGCTGGTTGCCAGCTCACTCACATTTTGATGGATCAGAATAACTTTATGGTTGCATCCTTTTCTCTCATTTTATTTTCTGAACCTGACACCTCCCTCCCTCTCTCCCTCTTGCCTAAAACATTCCAGTGGCCACTTAACTTTTCTCCTCCTCTGACTGTCCCTTTTCATGCCATTGTGCAGATGACCATGTAACTAACACCTGCCCAGAGCCCCTCAATCCCTGCCTGCCACACTCCTGGCATGACTGCATACCATCTCATCATCATTTTGTTCCCCATCTGTTCAGCCAATGTTGCAGCCACACTGTTCTTTCTCCAAACACACTCTGTTCCACCCCATGGCTTTTGCACTTCAAAGCTTTGCTAATAACCATTTTTTCCACCAGTAACGTACTCACCCCTCAGTCTACCCCGTCCATCTTCCAAGATTTATTATAACCCACAAGTGTGATGTTCTCACAAAGCCTTATTCTGACTACCCCTTGCCACCTCCCTAAATTTATATGCAAGATCACCCCTTTCTGAAATCTTAAAACCTTCAGCTTGTCTCCTTCAAGAGATTAAAGATCACGTGCCACGTGGTGCAGTCCCTTCACCAATAACACCTCTGAGAGGGAGTGTGACTGGCCCAACATTGGTGTAATCCATCAAAGTGCTGTTGACCACTATTGGAAGAGTTGAACCAGAGACAGCAAGAGAATTTAGGGGACTTATGATCTACAGTGTGTGTGTGGGAGATGAGGACGAGTCAGCCTCTTTGTTGTTGTTGTTGTTGTTGTTGTTTTGTTTTTTAGGTTTTTTTTTTTGAGTTGGCGTCTCACTCTGTCGCCCAGACTGGAGTGCTGTGGCACGCTCCTGGTCACCGCAGCCTCAACCTGCTGGGCTCCGGTGATCCTTCCGCCTCAGCCTCCCAAGTAGCTGGAACTACAGGCGCGTGCTACCACGCCCAGCTAATTTTTGATATATTGCAGAGATGAGGTCTCACCAAGTTGCCCAGGCGGGTCTCGAACCCACAGGCTCAGGCAATCCACTCACCTCAGCCTCCCAAGGCGTGGGATTACAGGCTGAGCCACCGAGCCCGGCTAAGTCAGCCTCTTATGCACCTCCCCTTGGGAGTCCCTCTGACAGTGGACACATAGGTTTCAGAGCCCTCATGTGGGCAACCCTGGGCTATGGGCCACCCTGTGGGTTCTGAAAGCTGTTGTTTAACATTTACTGTTTCTGTCTTAAATCTCCATCAACGCCTACACTTTCTGGCCAAGAAAGCAGATGTCTTGACTGTCTAACGTAGCTTTGTCTATGTGTTGGTAAAGTGATTCAAATATGACATTTAGAAGATTAAATATTTGAGCATCTTTTTCTGTGAGAGCCTGAGTATGCTTCCGCTTATGTAATTTTTAGATTTGAGAGAAGGACACAAAACTTATGATGACAAAAAACAAAACAAAACCGTGTTCCCTGTATTTTTATAATGATACTGCCTAGTCACTGTTTGATTAAAATGGCATAAAAGACTATTAAATGAGCATGTGATATGTAAAATTCAATAAGCATTTGTTGCATACCTTCTGCTTTCTGGACATGGAATGAGTTCACAGTCTGGTAGTCTGGTATATGCATGAGCCATCCCCCCACCCAGCCAGAACTGAGCTACAGACAAGTGAACAAATAGTGGTAATATGGTGTAACTGATACTTGGGGTCTGGAGTAGTGTTTTGGGCTCAAGTCTTGTTTTATCCCTTGTCCCTTCTTCAGCATTCTCAATCAATAACAACAACAATAATAATAACTACCACTAATTGAGCATTTACTGTGCTTCAGCCACTTATTCTAAATGTTTTATGTGTATCAACTTGTTTAATCCTCTCAAGAAGCATGCAAGATGAGTATTATTATTATTATCTCTATTTTTAAAAAAAAGGCGGTCCAAATTTAAGTAATTCACCCTAGGGGCCTGAAGAGCTGTTTTTTTTTTTGTTTTTTTTTTGAGTTGGAGTCTCACTCTGTCGCCCAGACTGGAGTGCAGTGGCCCCTCCCGGCCACCGCAGCCTTGACCTCCTGGGCTCCGGCGATCCTTCCACCTCAGCCTTCCAAGTAGCTGAAACTACAGGTGTGCACTACCACACCTGGCTTATTTTTGATTTATTGTAGAGATGAGGTCTTACCAAGTTGCCCAGGCGGGTCTTGAACCCGCGGGCTCAGGCAATCCACTCACCTCAGCCTCCCCAAGCAAGGGATTACAGGCTGAGCCACCGAGCCCGGCTGAAGAGCTGTTAAGTAAGAGTTGATGGTGGTCTGAACTAAGCAAGGAGTGGATGCTGGAGAGAAGAGGGGTTTTCTGTGTGTGTTTTGTTGTTGTTTTGTTTTGTTTTTAGAGACAGGATCTTATTCTGTCACCCAGCCTGGAATGCATCGGTGTGATCACAGCCTGCTGTAGTCTTGAGCTGCTGGGCTCAAGCAGTCCTCAAAATCACCTCAAAGTGCTGGGATTAGAGGGATGAGCTGCCACGTCCAGCCAGAAGAGGGTATGTTCGAGGAGTGGGCTGGGGAGGTAGAATTGACAGCCTGAACAGAGTAGACAGAGTCAACAGGATATTGTGATGGATGGTGAGGGAGAGGCAAGACCTGAGAGCGAGTGTGGCTCCTGGCTTGAGGGCCAGGGATTGTGGGGACAAGAGGATGGGCGTGCAGCCCACAGTCTAGAGGGTGCTGGGAAAAGAGCGGGTGCGAGGCATTGTTCCTCTTTGGCATGTTGAAGGAAGCTGTGCCATTGAGGGAACGAGTGAGGAGGGCTGCCTGGATAAAGGTGTTTCTTTAAGTCCTCCTGGAGGTGGGGAGCCAGTGTCTTTCTTGCTGGTCTGATCTAGCTTTCACAGAGCCCTCTGCAGTGCTTGGCCCACTACAGACCCTTCATCTCCATTCTCCCTATTGCTGTCTGATTGGAGCAGCTTCTCACTGTGTCACGCGGGTGGGTGCTCCCCAAGCTCCCACCCATTTTTATGCTGTCTTTTGAAGGCACTAGTTTGTTTTATTTCCTGAGAAAATATCCTATAAAGATAAGATGATAGGGCCAGGTGTGGTGGCTCACACATATAATTTTACTACTTTGGGAGGCTGAGGTGGGTGGATCACCAGAGCCTAAGTGTTCAAGACCAGCCTGGGCAGCATAGTGAGACCTTATCTCTACAAAATTAAAAAAAAAAAAAAATTAGCTGGATGTGGTAGCGCATGACTGTAGTCCCAGCTTCTTGGGAGGCTGATTTGGAAGGATCACCTGAGCCCAGGAGGTCGAGGCTGTGGTGAGCCATGATCACGCCCCTGCACTCCAGCCTGGATGACAGTGAGACTCCATCCCCCCCCCAAAAAAAGGTAATAGTACTGCAGACTTTAAAGCACATCAGTGGAATCATTGTTGAGTTGATGCTGTTTCCTCTTTGGTTGTTTTCTAGACACCTCGTTGACATTTCCGATTCTCAGAAGTCACATGTAGAGACTACACAGAGTTTATTATGTAAAGGGTAAATGGCAGCATAACACTGACAGTCTCTTGCTTCCAGTCCCCAAGACTACAGCCTCCTGCCTTTATTCTAGTTCGCTCCTCAACCTCCATCAAGTCTGTGAACCCCCAGTATGCTTCTAGGACATGGTCTTTTTGCTTAAAAATAATAATACTAAAAATAAATGTACTGTGTGAGCCATCAAATGCTATCTACGTATGAAAGGGCTTTTTGTAGTCAGCTCTGGTCCTTCATTCAGTCGGCCTTGCCATGGCTTTTTTCTGGGCGCCTTCTAAGCCGTCTCTGGGCCTGATGCTCTCATTAGGATCTGCTCATTTGTCACAGTCTGATTAAAACAGTCCTCAAAAATTAAATTTTGGAGCTGGGCTCGGTGGCTCAGCCTGTAATCCCACGCCTTGGGAGACTGAGGTGAGTGGATTTCCTGAGCCCGCGGGTTTGAGACCCGCCTGGGCAACTTGGCGAGACCTCATCTCTACAATAAATCAAAAATTAGCCGGGCGTGGTAGCGCACGCCTGTAGTTCCAGCTACTTGGAAGGCTGAGGCGGAAGGATCGCCTGAGACCAGCGGGTTGAGGCTGCAGTGGCCGGAAGCGGCCACTGCACTCCAGTCTGACAGAGTGAAAAAAAAAAAAAGAAAGCAGGATTTATTGAGAGGGCAGAAAAACTCCTACAGTGAGAGGGGAACATAAGTTTCTGGAGATTTTTTTATTGTCCTAGTTGCCAGACTCATTCAAGAGACTTCAGACAACTTTGAATATTAACATTTTTTTCTACTTAAAAATTGTTTTTTGGCCATCACCATATCCCTGGTTATCTGCATAGGTTCATGGGCTCCATCTAGTCTTCAGGATATAGTTAAAAGTTGACTGTGCAACCATGGCCTCATTGGGATTGCCATACTGGAGAACAAGGCTTACCTCGTCAATTTATAACATAAGTATACTGACTGAAATGATCTCAAAGAAGATCAGTAATAGTAGCTTAATATGCTATGATATGACAATTATTTCTTTCTTATAGTCAATGTGCAAACACTACAAAAATAAACTCAAAATGATAAAATTTAAATAATAATTCTGGGTTTTAAGACTAATGAAGCCTGCTTGCTGATAGCAACATTCAATAAAATGTCAAATTTTAGACTGTATATTTTATGTCATATACTTAGTATAACAATAACCTTATGGTGTTTTAATTTTATTTTTGCAATTTATACATGGAAGTATATTAAAGAAACAAGGTTGCAATTTTATAGCCTAAATCTCAAAAGCCACATGAAAAGACTCTCTGTAATTTATGTCATATGTAGGCTAACATTTTAAACACAGACTGGGTACTGGTGGAACTCACATTTACCCATGTAGTTGAGGTAACCTTCACCCAACGCATGAGTGATGAGTCTAATCAGTTTATGGAGCTGAATCCTGAAATTGATAACTGGAGTAAAGAGGGCCAGGATGCTCATGTTTGTGTACATTTTGGCATCCATCAACCAAAATGCCAGCGTCTTGTCACCAACCAGCGCCTACAGAAATAAAAGTTAACAGGAATAAATGCAAAGAATGAGTGGCAGGCAGTTGTGGTCTACACTAGAATATTACATGTTCCCCCAAATGGGAGACCATGTAGATGAGGCGTGTGGATTCTTGTGAATTCCATGTGTTTTCCACGGCTACTGTCTGATAAAGTAACTTAGAGAGCAACACATTTGTCTTCAGAATGAATTTTTATTTTTAATAGAGCTTGGTAGAAAAGCTTATGATAAGGAACATAAATATATGTTATATCTGAGCTGATGCTTCAAATTTTCTGAAACTTTTTTTATAATAGTGAGACTATTATATCAATTTTTAAAATAGTTTATATACCATGATACCATTTGCTTTGAACAAATGAGAGGGTATCTGAAAATCATTGATAAGTATATGTACATGTATTACATATATATCAATGAGAATATATGTGTGTATACATAGCAGTGATTTTTCAGAAAATACACGAGATAATATAGTATGTACATAAATACATTATAATGGCCCCTTCTTCCCCTCAGCAGAAAAATTAGGTTGAGAACATTTATTCCAATGTAAATTTGCTTTCTCATTTTATTTTCCATTTTATCTAAATGTAGCTTGCTTTATCTGACAGAAGAAAAACTGATAATTGAGAAATGTCCTGAGTAGCATAAGAGAGACCTCCTAATAAATTTGAACTATTCATGGTCAAAAACATCTAACGCAAAGCATCTGTCATTGGCAAAGCAATAACATATAGTGAAATGGGTAATAGAAATTAACTCATAATCCAGGACCCTATTACAATTATTTTCATTGTGTGTGTGTGGGTGTGTGTGTGTGTGTGTGTGTGTGTGTGTGTGTGTATATATATAT
>CAUYQG010078992.1:0-13725 GCA_963574415.1 Tarsius wallacei | reverse complement strand
CAGGAGCGGCCACTGCACTCCAGTCTGGGCGACAGAGTGAGACTCCAACTCAAAAAAAAAAAAAAAGATAATGAAAGTAACCCAGAACATGTTGGTGAGTTCTAAATACACTCTTAATGTCTCCTGATGTTCTGCTCTTCCTTTTTGTCTTCTTTTAATTTTTGACCAAAAGGGAGAATGTTGACTGTGTAGGTGGTAGTCCCATATGAGAGAACAGGGAAGGCTGGGAGTGGTGGCTCACACCTGTAATCTCAGCACTTTGGAAAGTCGAGGCAGAAGGATTGCTTGAGGCCAGGAGTTTGAGACCTCGTCTCTACAAAAAGGTCACCACATAGTGAACTTGTCTCTCAAAAAATAAAAAAATAAGTTAAGTGTGGTGGTGATGGTTAATTTTATGCATCACTCAGAAAGATTGCCTGAACCCAGGAGATTGAGGCTGTTGTGAACTGTGATTGTGCCACTGTACTCTAGCCTGGACAACAGAGTAAAACTCTAACTCAAGAAGAAAAAAAAAAGGAAAAGCAGGCAAGCAAGAGCTGATCATTGCATGCATCTCTAACCATGACAAATCTTTCCAGGATCTGCTCTCATGAATATTGATATGTGTGTATATATATGCTTGGCACAGAGTCGCCAGGTAGATCCATGAGCTCTGTTATATCTCTGACGCAACAAATATTCAGGAAAAAATAACTCACTATTTGGAGATGAAATAACTTAATGCTGCTATTATTTCTAGCTCCTGATTCCTTCCATTTAATCACTTATTATGTGACTTACATTGAGCAACAGTCTATGCTAGGCATAGGGTAGGATTTAGCATACCATCGACCCCCATAGTCCATGCCCTCGGAAGACTCACTATCTAGCAAAGACCACAGGCAGTTGAGTACATCATTACAGTACTGTGGAAGGAGGATTAAAGTATAAGGATGCACTGAGTCCCATGGTGGTGTGGAGAAGAAGCTTGGTCTTGCCAAGATGTTTAAACTGGACCTTAAGGACTTAAGAGAAATTCCTAGGGAAACGATATATGATGGTTAATTTTATGCTTCACTGTGGCTGGGCCACAGTGCCCAAATATTTGATCAAAATTATTCTGGATGTTTCGGTAAGGGTGTTTTAAAATGAGATTAACATTTAAATAGGCAGGCTCTGAGTAAAGCAGATGACCCTTCCTAATGTGCATGGGCCTCATCCAATCAGTTGAAAACCTGAAGAGAACAAAAGGCTGACCTTCCTGAGCAAGAAGGAATTCTGCCAGCAGATGTCCTTTGGAAATGAACTGCAGCACTGACCCTTCCCTGGGTCTCCAGCCTCCTGGCCCACCCTGAGAATTTTGGACTCGCCAGCCTCCATAATTGCAAAAACCAATTTCTTAAAATAAATCTCTTTCTGGAAATATACACATTTTCTTGGTACTGTTTCTCACTGTAAGGATCTTCTAGGCAGAGGGAACACCATGCACAAAGGCACAGAGGCACGAAGCAGCATGACCACTCAGTTCACTACATTCAGTTGAACTATAGTGCTATCTGCTTATTTAATCCTGCTCTGGCACCCAGTCTTACCAGCTAACCTCATCCCTCTGTGCTTGCTCCCATAAGCTAGATTCTAGGAATCTGATCATTTTCATTTGTTTAACCATCCCAGTGGTTTTGAAAGTACACAACCTCCAGGACCAGTTGTAAGTTATCAGTTGGGACAAGTGCAAGTTTTACCTATGGCAGAGGTATGCACAACTGCTTGTTAGGAAACAGCATGTGCTCCTGGACATCAAGGCTCTACAGAAAAATAGAACCAACAGGGTGAGTGAGTGTGTGTGTGTGTGTGTGTGTGTGTGTGTGTGTGGAGAGAGAGAGAGAGAGAGAGAGGGAGAGAGAGAGAGAAAGCGAGAGAGAGAATCTTTAAGGAATTCGCTCGTATGGTAGTAGAGTCTTGGAAAATTCAAGATCTGCAGAGTATGCTGGCAAGCTGGAGACTAGTGACGAGTTGCAGTTTGAGTCCAAGGGCAGTCTTCTGGCAAAAATCCCTTCTTGCCTACCATCGAGAGTCCTTGGAGACTGCTGAGCAGAGTTGTGATCATATCTTGTCAACTTCTTTGAACCAGAGAGTCTCTCTAAAGCTATATGAGTGCTGTACTTGTGCAATGAATGAGAGTCAAGAAGTTCATGAAACTCCTTTAAAAAATGTCTATACAACTGTGAATGTCTGTACAATTATCTGGGGAAAGGATCTACAGTTTTTATTACATTCTTCAAGATACCCACAACCCTATCCCCATTCAAAAATAAAAACAAAGATGAAGAATACATGATTTAACAGATAAAAAATCATTTGGATATAAAAAGACAGACCAGAATTACAACTTTGTGACCCAGATGACTTGACAAATATGATTCAATGACTGTCTAGAAATAATAAATGAGAAAATTGATGCCTAAAATTCCTACAGCTTTATTCATTTTTGTTGAATTGTGCCTCTTCTCCAAATATTTGATCAAATGAACATAATTTTCTTTTGTCCCTGCTGAGGCTGCATCTGGACCAAGGACTGGGCATTGGGAGACTTAGACCCAGCCTGATTTTGGCTCTGACACTGGACTGCTGCCTGACTTCACACAACTCACTCCACTGCCCCGAACCTCTGTTATATTGCAAGGGTTGGGCTGAATGGTCTCTAAGGTTTTTATAGTATTGTCTTCAGTGACTCTGAATTCCTGTCACCCACCCCTTGGTGGCATGACTTCAAACCACTCTTCAATGCTCTGGGCAACTGACATCTTCTTAGGCTTTCCTTCCAACTGCCCTTCTAATGGAGCTAGACAGTAATGCAGATTAGCAAAGTCCATGAAAATTAGCTTGACTGGGAAAGAAATACCACTCTGCAAAAGGAAGAATTCTAATGTAATTCAGAATTATGGACCACAGAACCTGCGCCATGATTCTTTAGGCTACAGACACCCACTACATTGGAGGAGGCATCACCAAGTGATTAGGAGTGGAGAAAGACAAGTGACAATTTTTCAAGGACAGTTTGCAAAGTGTTCCTGATTATTCTTTTTATCTCATGAGATTCATTAAGGCTGTTTAAAAGACTCTTCCACAAGAAGTGAACTGCCATCATTTTTATTAGCTATGCCACATCTCATACATGAGTTGTATTTCACACGCCAGGAAATCAGTCGCTACAAGGAAAGAGACAATTTGATGCAATGAAAAAGAATGTTAGACTTGGAGTCCTGAGACCTGAGTCGTGATCCCTGTTCATCTATTAACTAGCTACATATACAGCTCCGATGTGATTACCAGTATGAATTTACAATCTTTCTGTCCTACTTGATTGGGAGTTCCTCAGGGTCAGGGCCTTATCTTACTTCATCTCTGTGTCCTGGCTTCTAGCACAATATCTGTTATATAGCAGGCATTTAGTCAATGCATTGACTGACTGGATGGAGAGATAGATGGCTGAAGAAATAAAGTTATATTCTCTTCAAGCCTCAATTTTCTTATTTGTAAAATAAGGTCTGCCACATAAAGTGGTTTGAACAATTGAACTGAATTAATTACTATATGTCAAACTTCATTGTGCTCTGGTGTCAGAGACTAGGTAATCTGAGAAAAACAATCTCTGCTAATAGGCCAGTGGCTGATAACAAAATGTGCGAATCCTCCAAGATTATGTCAGAGCCTTTGACTCTTGATTCAAAAGGGTAAATTTGGATTTTCACACTCTTAGACTGAAGGAGGTATTATATTTGGGGACAGAAGTCCTTCTAATAACTTTACTAGTGAACACAAGCCTGGACCATCCTAGTATCTCCAAATCCTGCATAGTGCTTTTATCCAAGTTAATCCTGATTAAAATGACTGACCATCAAAGACAAAGAAAGAAAAAGGAAGACAGGCAGTGGTACAAAAGGAAGGGTCGGTGTAAAAGGCCCACAGTGACTTGTGATGTCAGGAAAACATCCTGATCAAGATTACTTGGACAGAATGAAAGGAATCTGGGACATCTGTAGCACAGGCTGATCAAGCTGACTGTCACTTCCTCTACCAATGTCCGCCTCTTTCAGCCCTTTCAGCCAGGCTGGATGGGCCCATCTGCAGAACATTTAACTTGCCCTTCCCTAGCTAGGGAGGCTAAGGGTTACAGAAACCACAAAGAGCAGAGTTAGGGTCGTGAGGTGTACACGAACATCATCCCCGCGAAAGCTGCCCAAAATCCAATATTTGGGCCTTGTGACTTTTGAGGAGGCCCAAAACTGGACACAGCAGTTGGCCCTGTTCTCCTAGGAGTGGCTTTAGGGTCTGAGGGAAGGGCTGAGGGTGGGTCCCTCTAGTTCATGTATAGGAAGACACAGTAGGTACTAAAGAGCATATTGAGGTCACAGTTATGACTCATGATGGAAGGGAGGGATGGAATTCACGCTCCCTAACTAGCTCAGGGCGCTCCTGCAGGAAGTGGCCCTTGCCTGCTGGAGGGTACCCATAAATTACAAAAACAACCTCCTTTAGAATTCTCTGCCAATGAAATCTAAGAAATTCCCAACAGTGCTTTAGATGTCTCTAAATGCCCTTGCACCTTTATCCCCCCAGGCCATCTTTGAAAATAGATAATAATAGTTTGCATCATTCCCATTTCTATTTGGCACACAATTAATCTGTACAGAATTTTAACCACTGGTTTGTTCATTCATTTTTTTATTCCATTCAAAGTAACTGTGTGACAGTGTGTTCTTTGTATGTATTTTACAGAATGACAAATTGTATAAACCAAAGGATTTAGCTGGAAGAAGGAGGAAGGAGTGAGGCTGGGGGAGGAAGATATTAATTCATTGACTTGGTATGGGGGCCACTTAGCACGTGAAATTTGGAATGCAAAGTCCGTTGAGAAGGTAACTGTTTCTCATAGACCTCCTCTGAATTCTTGTAGTGGGTATTGAAGTTGCCTCTCAACATCCATTTCAACCTATCCCCTGTTCCTACTGTGTAACAGCCCAGGTATTTAGGTTGAATAGAACTCACTCCTAGATCTAAGAGTGGGCCTTAATTAGAACCATTCACAGTGAATGATTTAGTGCCTGGCAATGAAATGAGGCATTAATTCCATGAGTACTTGTCAATCCCTTGGCCATGAGAGTGGGCACAAGATCCAAGATGGCTAAAAAAAAAAGAAAAATGGTTGTGGGAGTCTCCTTCTTTCTAGCCCTAGCAGAATCATTAGTCTCTATTATTGCTGAAGTCATTCCATCATCCATTCTTCTCTCCAGCCATGTTTTATTGATGGCCTCTGTTCCAAGCACAGTTCATTTCTAAGTGCTGGGGATACCAAGTCATTGCTGTCTTGGATCTCACAATTTAGTGGAAGAGGTAGAAAATAAACATATGTAAACACATTGTGATAGTTACCTTTAGGTGTCAGCCTGACTGATCTAAGGAATACATAGAGATCTGGCAAAGCATTACTTCTGGGTGTGTCTGTGAGGGTGATTAGGGAAATTCATGTGTGAGTCAGTGGACTGAGGCGAGAAGACCCACCTTCAGTGTGGGCAGGTACTAGCCAATCCACTGGGGCCCCGGATAGAACAAAAGAGAGAGAGAGAGAGAGAGAGAGAGATAAAATGTCTTCACGCTCCTGGAGCTGAAACACTCTCCTTCTCCTGCCCTTAGACATCAGAACTCCAGACTCTCCAGCCTTGGGGCTCCAGAACTTACATCAACATTCCCCCAAGTTCTCAGGCCTTCAGCCTCAGACTGAGAGTTACACCAATGACTTCCTTGGTTCTGAGGCTTTGGGACTCAGAATCCAAGGGTGGAGTCTTCAGCCCTCTGACATCAGAAGGTGAAGGAGAGGACATGAAAACCCACACCACACATCCTCTGTGAGTTGATCAAAACCCAGCTCAGAGATGACAGTCACGTTTTAGAAAGGGAAGCATTGTGAAACCGGTGAGCGGTCCTGTTGAAACCACAAAAACAGAAGGGGAGTCCAGTCGCAGTTTCAGATGACTGACTAAAGGAGATAAAGGAATGAGTTGTTTATTTCTTGTTTTCCAGAACTGGTTTCTGCTTACTCCTTAGAAAAGAATTCTGGTTAAATGTTAATATTATAAGAAAGAGGCATACTGAGGCATGCCTCCCATCCCGTCATGACCAGAAACTCAGTTTTTAAGGTTCCTCTAGGGTCCTGTTGACCAAGAGGAGGTCCATTCAGTCAACTGGGGGCTTAGGATCTTATTTTTATTTTTCATGTCCCTCTGGAGCACTCTAATTAATATACATTTGGGTACCCGGGAGGAGCTCTAACAAAACAGAATTTTGAGGATGAGTTTCCTTAATTGGTTTTGAGGTTTCTAGAATTGTCTCTCTAATCTGCTTAGATCTAAAAATGCTAAGAATGTACTTCTAATAGTACAGAGAGCACTGATAATCCACAGCGTAAACTGCGGAGAAACACAAAATATCTGCATTTGATACTCCAAATCCAAATCCAAATTAGAAGCAAGGAACTTGGTGACTGTATATGATGCATTTGAACATTTGTGGAAAACCAAGAAATATAATAACATTGGTTGGTTACTTCTAATGTCACTGGGCAAAGTGATGAAAAAAAAATATATGAGTTCAGAGATTCAAATTTCCAGTTTCAGTGCTGCATAAATAGCCTAAGAGCTTCTAAGTGTGCCCTGAGCCTGAATCTTCTAAAATTTCTGAAAATCAAACACAAGTTCTCATCATGTGATTGGCTGATTTACAACAAAAGTTGAACTCTCAGTGTCTCAGGATGTTTACTGTTGAAGTGAAGGCATTGATTGGGAAGAACGGAAACCTATAAGCTGGGATAAAGATGTGTGACAGGACCCTGGTGAAGCTGGAGACATTGAGCTCCTAAATTCTAATGGATTGTTTTTTGCCAGGGGATGTGGCCTTCTCATACCCAGAGGCAGCAGCATCGCCACCCCGCCCCTAGCGGTGAAAGTGTTAGCCTTCCCACTTCTGAGAGGACTGACTCTGCATTGCCTGAGGAAACAGTAAAGCCCTCCCCTAAAGTTCTTGCCAGTCAAGACAATGCTGATTCTCTTCAAGACCCACCCCCACAGGCCCTCTTTGCTTCCAGACTTTGAACCAGGATCAAGTCCCAGCCAGCCCTAAAGGTGAGGTGCCAAGTGTGAGCCATGAGGAGGTGTGCCACACTCCAAAAGAATGTCTTGAGTTTTCTGATTTATACAAGCAGAAACTTGGGGGACTCGTGTGAGAATGTTTACTGAACGTGTGGGATAATGGTAGAACCAGTCAAATGTATTGATATGAGCCCATGAAACAGAGACTCAGCCCCAGGAGTTAGGAAAGGTGATAACAATGTGTTTGTTTGGCTGAAACATAGACCAAAAGATGGCCCACTGTGAGCAAGCCGAAGAGGAAGGGGTTCAAAGGCATAGGGAGATTAGAACGCTGGAGTCGATTGGTTACTTAAAACTTTCTTACCCACGCTGGGAGGGTCCAAAGACAAGCCTTTTGCCAATACATTGAAAAATAGATTTATGAGAGGAGCACCAGCACCCCTGAAGAGCTATAAGGATGAACCTTACAGTGGGAACCGCATCACTCAATTGGAAAACTTAAATGCAATGGGAATAATTGGATCCCGGAGGCCAGAGCTAGATTGCGGCTCTAAATCTCAGCTCTCAATCACCAAAGCACGATGGGTGTAGTTACTGTAATGGACAGCAGAGGCTAAGCAACAGTCAGAATAATCTGACTTGTGGAGATCTATGACGTTGGCTAATTAATCATAGTGTTCCTAGAAGTGAAATAGACGGAAAGCCTACTATATTCCTACTTGACCTGTATAAGCAGAAACTTTCCAGGTCAAGTGAACAAAAATCTAACACAAATCATAAAAACAAGAGATCATGACCCAGATTTAGGCCAGTTTACAGACCCAAAAGCCTTTGAATGCAGAAGAGGTCAGGTCTCCTTTAGGAAGGACCTTGGTACACTAACGAAAATGTATATTGTTAATCTTCTTCTTGTCCTTCCCCAAAGGGTCCTTGAGCATTGGGGAAGGGAAATACACTCTTCAGGGACGACTGAACACTGGCTCTGAACTGACACTGATTCCAGGAGGCCCAAAGCATCACGTTGGCCCTCCTGGCAGAATAGGGGTTTATGGAGGTCAGGTGATCAATGGAGCTTTAGCTCAGGTCCAACTCACAGTGTGTTCAGTGGGTCACTAAGCCCAGCCTGTATTCATTTCTCCAGTTCCAGATGCATAATTGGAATAGACATATTCCATTAGCAGCTGGCAGAATCTCCACACTCATTCCCTGACCTGTGGAGTGAGGTCTATTATGGTGGGAAAGGCCAAATGGAGGACATTGGAGCTGCCTCTACCTAGGGAAACAGTAAATCAAAAACAATATCACATCCCTGGAGGAACTACAGAAATTAATGCCATCACTGAGTACTTGAAGTGTGCAGAGATGGTGATTTCCACCACCTCACCTCTCAACTCTCCTATCTGGCATGTACAAAAAACAGATGGATACTAGAGAAAAACAGTAAATTATTACAAGCTTAGCCAAGTGGTAACGCCAATTGTAGCCTCTCTGCACCAGATGCGGCTTCATTGCTTGAGCAAATTAATACACCTCCTTATACCTGGTATGCAGTTATTGTTCTGTCAAATGCATCTTTCTCTGTACCTGTTCACAAGGCTCACCAGAAGTAGTTTGCTTTCAACTAGAGAGGCCAGAAATACACCTTCATTGTCCTTACCTCAGAGGTAGATCAACTCTCCTGCCCTATGTCACAATTTAGTTTACAGAAATCTTAACCACCTTTTCCTCCACAAGATGTCACACAGGTTCATTACATGGATGACCTTATGCTGATTGGATCCAGTGAGCAAGAAATAGCAATTATCTGGACTTATTGGTAAGACATTTGTGTGTCAGAGGTTAGAAAGTAAATAAAACTAAAATTCAGTGACCCTCTACTTCAGTGAAATTTCTAGGGTCCAGTAGTGTGGGGCATGTTGAGATACCCCTTCTCAGGTAAGAGATATGTGGTTGCATCTGATCCCTCCTATAACCAAGAAAGTAGCACAACACCTAGTTGGATATGGGAGGAACATATTCTTCATTCCAGCCCATCTACCAAATAACACAAAAAGTTGCGAGTTTTGAGTGGATCTCAGAACAGGAGAAAGTTCTGCAACAGGTCCGAGCTGCTCTGCCACTTGGATCACATGATCTAGCAGTTCCGGTGCTACATGAGGGGTCAGCAACAGATGAGGATGCTGTTTGGAGCCTTTGGCCGGCCGCTTTGGCAAATTAAAGCAGAAGCCTTTAGGATTTTAAAGCAAGGTCCTACCATCATCTGCACATAACTACTCTTCTTTTGAGAAACAGTTCTTGACCTGCTATGGGCCTTAGTAGAAGCTGGATACTTTACCACGAGCTACCAAGTTACCATGTGACCTGAGATGCCTACCATGAATGGGTTGCTATCAGAGTGCACCAAGCCATAAGGCAAAGCATGCCTCACAAGAGTACTCCCACATCAAATAGAAGTGGTATATACATGACGGGGCTCAGTCAGGTCCTGAAGGCACAAGTAAGTTATGAAGAAATGGCCCAAATCATTCCTACTCCTGTTACACTGTGTTCTCTCTCCCTGCCTGCACCTACAGCCTTGTGGGGAGTACTTACAGTCAGGTGACACAGGAAGGCTAGGGCTTTGTTTACAGATGTTTCTATGTGATACACAGGTGCCACCTGAAAGTGGGCAGCAGCAGCACTACAGCCCCTTTCTGGAACATTCTTGGAGGCAGGTGTGAGGGGAAGTCTTCTCAATAGACAGAACTTGGAGCAGGGTGCCTCATTGTTCACTTTGCTTGAGAAGAGAAATGGCCAACTGTGTGATTATATACAGATCCATGGTCTCTGGCCAATGGTTTGGCCAGATGGTCAAACACTAGAAGAAACACGAGTGGAAAATTGGTGACAAGGAAATTTGGGAAAGAGGTATGTGGGTAGATTTCTCTGAATGGGCAAAAGATGTGAAGATTTTTGTGTCCCAGGTGAATGTTCACCAAAGAGTGACCTCAGCAGAGGAGAATTTTAATAATCAAGTGAATAGGATGACCCGTTCTATGGATACTAGCCAGCCTCTTCACCCAGTCCCTCTACCATTGCCCAATGGACTCATGAATAAAGTAGTCATGGTGGCAAGGATGGAGATTGTGCATGGGCTCAGCAACATAGATTTCCACTCATCAATACTGACCTGGCTATGGCCACTCTGAGTGCTCAATCTGCCAGCAGTGGAAACCGACCCGCAGCCCCTGATATGGCCCCATTCTCCAGGATGATCAACCAGCTACCTGGCAGTGAGTTGATTTCACTGGACTGCTTCCATCAGTGTTTACTGGAATAAACACTTACTCTGGATGTGGATTTGCCATTGTTTCTACCAAAACTACCATCCAGACTTACAGAATACCTTATCCACCATCATGGTAGTCTACAAGTGAAAGTTGTCAGAATTAAAACCCTGACACATAGAGCCAGAGAAGTCCATGAAGGGAGCATTCTCATGCACGAATGCCTGATAAAAAAGAACTATCACAAAAGACTCTGCAAAAACCACAACCTTGCACAAAGGCCACCACAACCCAAGACAGTAGGATCTCTTGAGGTCAGGAGTTCAAAGACCAGCCTGAACAACATAGCAAGACCTTGTCTCTACAAAAATAATTTTTAAATTTTTTTAAAAATAATTTTAAAAATTAGCCAGGCAGGTTGTGCACAGCCATAGTCCTAGCAATTTGGGAGGCTAAAGCCTTGAGGCCAAGAGTTCAAGTTTACAGTGAGCTATCATCATGTCATGCCACTACATGGACCAAGCAAAATCCTGTCTCAAAAAAAAAGAAAAACCTGGCACCAAAAAAAAAAAAAACCCCTCTGTAAAGACAAAGACATCTACCCAGCAACTACCAATATAACCTTGGATTGGCACCACCCTTGTTATCAATCTTTGTAGTCAAAGGTAATTATCTCAAAACAATTATGTAATCATCTTCATTTTTTTCTTTAAAAACCTTTGTCTTCCTTTACTTTCCTGAATCCTCACATAGCTTACTATGGCATGTATATTTCCATTGCCATACTTATTCCCAAATAAATATTATTTTCTCCTCTCTGCTTGTTATTTATGTTGACAGATAGCATTGCTCTGATCAAGAAACTCACTTCACAGCAACGAGTCCATGCTCAAAAAATTCACTGGTCTTACCATGTTCCCTACCATCTTGAAGCAGTTGTCTTAATAGAACAGCAGAATGGCCTTTTGAAGATGCAGTTACAGCATCAGCTAGGTGACAATACTCTGCAGGGATGGAGCAAGGTTCTCCAAAAGGCTGTATGTTCTCTGAATTAACATCTAATATATGGTACTCTTCCTATCATAGTCAAGATTCATGAGTCCATGAATCAAGGGGTGGAAATGGGAATGGCACCACTCAACATTATGCCCAGTGACCCACTAGCAAAAATATTACTTCCTGTTCTCATGACTTTATACTCTGCTGGCCTAGAGGTCTTAGTTTCAGGGAGAGGAATGTTGCTGCCAGGAAACACAACAATTATTCAATTGAACTGGAAGTTAAAACTACCACCTAGCCACGCTGGGCTCCCTGTGCTTCTGAGTCAACGGACTAAGAAGGGAGTTATGATTTTGTCTGGGGTGACTGATCCAAACTACCAAAGGGAAATTGGACTGCTACTCCACAATGGAAATAAAGAAGAGGACATCTGGAGATCTCTTAGAGTGTCTCTTAGTATAACCATTTCCATTAAGGTCAATGGGAAATGACAATAACCCAATCCAGACAAGACTATGAACGGTCCAGACCCTTCAGGAATGAAATTTTGGGTCACCACACCAAGTAAAGAACCACAGCCAGTCAAGGTGCTTTCTGAAAGCAATGGGAATACAGAAGGTATTAAAAGGGCAGTAGAAGGGCCAGGCGTGGTGACTCAAGCCTATAATCCCAGGACTTTGGGAGGCCGAGGTGTGGAATTGCCTGAGCCCACAGGCTCAAGAACAGCCTGGGCAACTTGGGGAGAGCTCATCTCTACAATAAATCAAAAAATTAGCCGGGCGTGGCAGCACACACCTGGAGTTCCAGCTACTTGGAAGGCTGAGACGGAAGGATCACTGGAGCCCAGCAGGTCAACACTGGGGTGGCTGCCTGGGTGACAGAGTGAGACTCCAACTCAAAAAAAAAAAAAAGGTAGAAGAAAATAGTTATAAATACCAGCTGTGACCATATGACCAGTTACAGAAACAAGGACTAGAACTGTCATGAGTATTTGCCTCTGATTTTTTTAAGGATACATTTGTGTGTACATATACATATATTAAGCAAATGTCTTTGTTTGCATTTCTCTTATTCCTTCATCATGTAACATAAGACATGTTGACTTTATATCAGTATTTAAGCATTGCTAATTTGACATCATAGTAGTTAAGGTTATGAGAGATCAAGAAGAATCAACATCACTCAGGAGAAGCTCGAACATCACCCAAGGTAAACATTACTTTACCTCCCCTTCTGAGAAAAGGATTAGTGCATTTCCAGTTGTATGTGGGATACTGGTATCATAGTAGGTGGAACTATTATCTGGTTATTGTCTTTATTTGGAGATTAAGTATGGTTTAAAAAGATGGGTATGGATGCCAAGTTGCTAAGGGATGTGTTGTGACAGTCAATTTTAAGAGTCAGCTTAACTGGATTAAGGAATACCTAGAGAAGTGATAAATATTACATCTAGATGTGTCTGTGAGGGTGTTTGCAGGTGAGACTAGCATGTGAGTCAGTGGACTGAGGAGGTATCTGCCTTCAATGTAGGCAGGTACCATCCTACGTACTTGGGGCCTAGATAGAACAAAAAAGAGAGAAAAGAATTTTTTCACTCTCTCTCCTGGAGCAGGGTCATGCTCCTTCTCTTGCCCTTAGACACCAGAACTCTAGGACCTCCAACCTTGGGACTCCAGGACTTATATTACCAGTTCTTCAGTTTCTTGGGCTTTCAGCCTCAGACTGAGTGTTACACTATGGACTTTCGTGGTTCTGAGACCTTCAGACTTGGATTGAGTCATACTACTGGAAACACAAGGTCCCCAGATTGCAGACAGCCTGTCATGGATCTTCTCAGCCTCCATAATCACATAAGCTCATTCCTTGAATAAATCTTCTCTCATCTAGCTACATCTATATCTATATTCATATATAGATAAAAATATATCCTATTTTTTCTGTCTGTCTTGGAACCCCGACTAATATAATTGCTAAGTGACAAGATCTAAGAAGGAAAAATAAAGCAAGATTTTTAAAAGAGGGTTATGAAGTGTGATATTTTAGATGATTAAGTAATGTGAGAAAGATACAACCAAATAAATACAATTGCTTAGAAGAGAATAAAATTACTTATAGCTAGCTAGGAAGGTTTCCCAATAAAGGTGACATTTTGAGCCAGGCTCGGTGGCTCAGCCTGTAATCCCACGCCTTTGGGAGGCTGAGGTGAGTAGATTGCCTGAGCCCGCGGGTTCGAGACACGCCTGGGCAACTTGGCGAGACCTCATCTCTACAATAAATCAAAAAATTAGCTGGGTGTGGTAGCACGTGCCTGTAGTTCCAGCTACTTGGAAGGCTGA
>CAUYQG010078991.1:0-24608 GCA_963574415.1 Tarsius wallacei | reverse complement strand
GCTAATTTTTTTTTTTTTTGATTTATTGTAGAGATGAGGTCTCGCTTGCCCAGGCGGGTCTCGAACCCGCGGGCTCAGGCAATCCACTCACCTCAGCCTCCCAAAGGCGCGGGATTACAGGCTGAGCCACCGAGCCCGGCTTAGAGTCAATTTCTTGAGGGTAAGGTGGTGATTTTTATCTTCATGGTCCCTGAAGGCTAACCCATGTCTGGTGCCTGTCAGGCTTTGAACAGTATCTATTAAGTTCAAAGAGATGCAGATGTGGAGAATGTTTGAGCCCCTCTAACTGGGATTTCCTTCCCTTCTCCAACACACACACACATGCACACACACACTCACGCACACTCACAGGCACATGTACACACACAGTCTGCATCTAAATTGTATTTCCACTTCAGTCCTCAGCTGATGCATCCACTTCCAAGTCGTACTGAAATCACCTCCACCGCACACCATTCTTCCCTTCTCTAAGACACATCCCTCAAGTTGTTATTTCTTCAACATTTGTCTTCTTGGCCATGCCGTCAGCCTCCCAGGATAGAAACCTCACCTGCTGCCTCCTCTGGCACCTATGACAGCATTGATAGAGTACCCAGTAGGTACTCGATATTTGCTTAACAAATGAATAAACAAAGCAGTCAGTGGACACTTACAACTTGAGTTTCCCAAAGCTCTTGACAGAAAATCAAGACCTCCATTTGTGTCCAAATGCTGTGATGACCACCCAGGGCCAGGAAGGTGAAGCAAGAGAAGCATTAAGGACACACGACTTAAAAGGCATTCACCTCGGGTGCCAACTCTACACTTGCACAAGCCTAAGAATGAGTCTCCTTAAATTTGTGCCCTGGGTATCTCGCTTGCCTCACTCTAATCCCAGTCTGGTTCCTGTTCCCTCCTTCTAGAACACAAGCCTCTCTTGACATAGGCAACAGAAATCGAACATACAGTGGGGAACCGCAAAAACCCCGGAACTTATTTTTAAAATTATGTATTTATTCTTACGTATTTAAACGTCAGTCACCTTCAAAGTACTCTCCGTTTGATGCAATACACCAGGGATCTCCAACAGGTGCTGGTCTGTGACCTGTTAGGAGTCGGGCCACACAGCAGGAGGTGAGCAGAGGGTGAGCGAGCCAAGCTTCATCTGTATCGACGGCTGCTCCACATTGCTCGCATTACCGCCTTTGCTTCGCCTTCTGTCAGATCATCAGCGGCATTAGATTCTCAGAGGAGCACAAACCCTATTGTGAACTGCACATGTGAGGGCTCTAGGTTGCATGCTCCTTGTGAGAACCTAATGCCTGATGACCAACTTTGAGGTGGAGCTGAGGCAGTGATGCTAGCGCTGGGGAGTGACTGCAAATGCAGATTAAGATTAGCACTGAGGTTTGACTGCACAGAGACCCTAGTAAATTAGTTGCTTGCAGACTCATATCAGAATCCTATCAGTGAGTGGCAAGTGAGTTGATATACCTCAATTGTGCAGCTGTATCTGGTGGCAGGCTTTAAGTCAGAATCCGATAGTATTTTAGTCAATGCATGACCCAGAATAAAATATAAAGTATTTTACTTACCACTTCAGTCCGTGACTTTTTTATTTAGTGGTGAGTTGTAAAATTGTTTCATTATATATTTAAATGTGATAATAATAGAAATAAAGTGCACAATAAATATTATGTGCTTGAATCATCCCGAAACCATACCCCCTCACCCTTAGTCCATGGAAAAACCATCTTTCACAAAATCAGTCCCTGATGCCAAAAGGTCGGGGACCGTTGCAACATACCCAGGGAGATGTTTTTTCCACTCAAAACAGTTTTTGAATTTGTCAATTTTGATGCATTTTAGTGCTTCTGCCATTTTTTGTTTTACCTCTTCCACATCGGCAAAATGTTTCCCTTTGAGGATTTTTTCATCTGTGGAAACAAACCAAAAAAAAAGTCCCTTGGGGTGAGATCAGATGAATAGGGAGTGTGGGGCATGGGGGTCATACCATTTTTTGGTCAAAACTGCTGAATACTTAGCATGATGTAAACAGGTGCACTCCTAAGTCACTCATGAAATGGGCAAATATGTTGAAAGAATCTCCAAAAAAGAATTCACTGAAGCTGAACACAGCCTCTCACAACAACGCTAGCTGGTACACCAATGCCCATGGGTTCCTAGAACACTCATCTAGCAGGGTAAGCCTTTGTTACCAGGTATGCGGGGTGGGGGGGTTCCCCACCAATAAGCAAGCAAGCCATTCTGTAGCGGATTCTCTAGTAGACCAGCTGGACATTCTCTAATTCAACTCAACATCATCTACCAGGAGATAGCACCAGATATCACATAGGGAGGGCTCAGTCCCACAAGATAACCCCCCACTTCAGATGCCAGTCACACGTTTGGGCCTTTAGAACATTTGACCAAACAGCTAAACATTAACATTCCCGTGATCCCCTCCCTCGTTTGATCAATTTGGTAGAGCTGCTCACGGAACTCAGGGAACTACTTTACTTACTTTTACTCCTTTTGGCAAAGGATGTTTTAAAGGATACAAATGAACAGCCAGATGAAGAGACACACAGGGCAAGGCATGCGGGAAGGGCGGGGAGCTTCCATGCCTTCTCTGGGCATGCCATCCTCCAGGAAGTGCCATGAGCTCAGCTCTCCAAAAGTTTCCTGAGTGCCCGCACTCAGTCCTTTGGGGTTTTTATGGAAGCTGCATTATGTAGGCATGGTTGATGAAATAAGTGGCCACTGGTGATCAACTCATCTTTCTTCTCCTGGAGGTCGAGGGAATGAGGCTGAAAAACCTCAACCCTCTAATCATGCCTTGATGTTTTCGTGACCTGTCTTCACCCTGGAGCTACCTAGCGGATCCCAGCCACCAGTCATCTCATTCACATACAAAAGACACTCTCATCACTTTGGACATTCCACGGATTTTAGGAGCTATGTGCCATGAAACCTGGACAAAGTCTCTCTCTCTCTCTCTCTCTCTATATATATATATATATATATCTTATTATAAATTGCAATACCATACACAACATATTAAGTAAAAAGTTGGTACTGTCTCATATAATAAAACTACAGGAAGGCCAGGGCAGGAGTGGAGACAGGCTTAGGAACTCCTGGAACCAGGAATTACAACACTATCAAACTCTCTCTGCTTCTTTCTCTTCTACATTTCCCTCCACATCATTCCCTCAGACCAGTCTACTTCCTGTAGTAGAAGACAAAACTGCCTATAAACTTTGCACCCGCATTCTAATACTTCCTCAGTCAGGGAGAAAAGCCACCTCTGTTTGCCTGTTTCAGTGCAAAAGTCCTGGGAGTGGATTCTCATTGGCTCGATTGGGTCACCTGACAACCCCTAAGACCAATCACAGGGCTAAAGGCAGGAGGCATTCTGGTTGGCTCAGCTTGGGGTCCATGTCCCACCCTGCAGCCAGGAGCTGGGGTGGGGGTCCAAGAAGAAGGAAAAAGGAATTAGCATAGATTATGGTGAGGTCATTAGAATTTACTTTTACTGATTTCCTCCAAATAGACAGAACTCTGATCTGTCACTATGAAAATGGTAACATCATTGCCTGAAACTTAGGTAGCTCCCATGAGGTGCTAGCAAAGTGCCTCCAGTCCTCTAAGGCTGATTCTCTCTGCTTGAGCAGCCCCCTTGCCAGGAGGAGGGTCACCAAAAAGCTGAGAAACATGACCTAGAGAAAGAGTGGTTTCCCAACCTCTAGCCCTACAGCAGTGGGAATTTTTCAACTGAGAGCAGAATTTTGCCCACTCCCAAAAGGCACTTGGCAATGTCTGGAGACATTTTTGTAGTCACAACTGGGGACTTGGGGAGAGGAGTTGTTAGCATCCAGTGGGTAAAGGCCTAGGATACAGCTAAACGTCCCACTAAGCACAGGACAGCCCCTCACACCAAAAATCATTCAGCCCAAATTGTCAATTGTGCGAAGGTCAAGAAACCCGACCCCACAGGAAAAGTCATATGATGCCTGTGATAATGAATTTTAGGTGTCAACTTGACTGGGCCATGGGGTGCCCAGAAATTTGGCTAAGCATTATGCATTAAGCATTATGTTCGGTGTGTCTGTGTGTCTGGATGAGATTAACATTTGAATCAGAAGCCTGAGTACAACAGATTGCACTATCTGATACAGGAGGGCCTTATCCAATCAGTAGAAGGCCTGAACAGAACAGAGAGGCTGAGTAAGAAAGAACTCCACCAGCTTGACTGTGTGAGCTGGGACACTGATCTTTCCTTGCCTTCAGACTTGGACTGAAAGATCAGCTCTGCTTCGGTCTCCAGCAGGAGACTCAAGATCTCAGACTGGAGCTTACACCATCAGCTCTTCCTGCTCCCCTGGTTCTCAGGCTTCAGACTCAGTCTGGAATTACACTCTGGGCTCCATTGACTCTCTTGGGCCCCAGCTTTCTGACTACAGATCTTAGGACTTCTCAGACTTCACAATCACATGGGCCAATTCCTTATAATAAATCTCCCCCAATATATGTGTGTGTGTGAGTGTGTGTGTGTGTGCGTGTGTGTGTGTGTGTGTATGAGGGGGGACCCCCAAAAAACAATTTATTTATTAAAAATTGTGTATTTATTCTTAAATGTTTAAACTTCAGTCACCGTCAGTACTCTCCATTTGATACAATACACCTATTGAGATGCTTCTTCCACTGTTCAAAACTGTTTTGAACTCATCAACTTTGATGTCTTTTAGTGCTTCTACCATTTTTTGTTTCACCTCTTCCACACAGGCAAAATGTTTCCTTTTGAGGGCTTTTGTCATCTAGGGAAACAAACAAACAAAAAGTCACTTGCAGGCAAGATCAGGCAAATAGGGAGGGTGGGGCACAGGGGTCATATCATTTTGGCCCAAAACTGCTGAACACTCATCATGGTGTGGGCAGGGTCATTGTCATGGTGGAAGAACTAGTCACTTGTTTTCCACAACTCAGGACATTTCTTCTGCAAATCATGACTCAACCTTCTCAAAACTTCCAGATAAAAACTTTGGTTGACTGTTTGATCCAGAGGAACAAATTCCGAGTGCATCATCCCTTTTACATCAAAGAAACAAATAATCATTGTTTTCACATTTGACTTCACTTGTCATGCTTTTTGGGGTCATGGAGAAGTGGCAGTTTTCCATTGGCTGGACTGCTGTTTTGTTTTGGGGTCATAGCTATAGCACCAAAATTCATCTCTGGTTATGACTTTGGAAAAAAAATCAGGGTCAGCCTCCAACTCTCCTTCACAGCCCAGCACACAGCCAAGCGATAGTCTTTCTGTTCAGGCGTGAGCAAGCGAGGTGCGAATTTTGCTGAAACCCATTTTATGCCCAATTTTTCAGATAAAATCCGCTGACAGGAACTCCGTGACACCCAAGTCAACTCTACAAGTTCATCAATAGTCCGACAGTGTCTTCCCTGATGGCTTGACAAATTCTTGCCACATTTTCTTCAGTTCAGCTGGTTGAAGGACACCGAGATGAGGTTGATCGTCAATCGACATTTCACCTCGTTTAAAGTGGGAAGACCATTCATAAACATGTGTTTGACTCAGAGCAGTGTCTTTGTAAACTGTCTGCAGCATAACAACCATTTCTGCTGCATTTTTCTCCAACAGCAAACAAAAGTTCATGGCCACCTGTTGTTCGTGTAAATTGCCCATCATGAAATGGGCCAGTGTGTTGAAAGAATCTTGGAAAAAATTCACTGAAGCTGAATACAGCTTCTCACAACAATAGCTGGTACACTGATGCCGATGGGTTCCCAGAACACTTACCTAGCAGGGAGGACCTATACTACAAGGGGTCTGGTTTCCAAAAGAAAATTCTGGCTTTTTGTTTTTTTTTTTTGGTGGGTCCCTCTTGTATATACACACACAAGAAACTAATAGAAGAATCTATGTATAGGAGCTTCTAGAGAGCTGAACTCATGGCGCTTCCTGGAGGACGGTGTGTCCAGAGAGGTCATGAAAGCTCTCCACTCTTTCCTTGTGCCTTTCTCTGTGTCTGTCTCTTCACCTGGCTGTTCGTTAGTGTCCTTTTAAACATCCTTTGTCATAAACGGGTAAAAAAAAAAAATGAGGGAGGGAGACATGGGAACTTCAATGTATATCTGCCTGGTCATATATTCCAGAGGCCCAGACATATGACCGACATCTGACCTGGGGGTATCTCGTGGGACTGAGCTCTCACTATATATATAGGGGGTGCCAAAAAATGTGTACACATTTTAAGTATGATGTTCTCTCAAAAGATGGCATTCATCAAATGAATGCTAGCGTCACCATGCGACAGGCAGGACAGTCAAAGAAAACGGCAGAAGCACAGTTGAGCGAATGTCACACTACACATTGCTACCATAATTTAATTCAACTTCAAAAAGGAATACATAAATAACATCTCTTAAAATTCATTTTTGACACCCTCTGTATATATATAGTATATATACACACACATATGTATAAATATATTCCCATATACATATTTTCATATATATTCTCCTATTGGTTCTGTTTCTCTAGAGAACCCGAATACAATGTCGATAGATGTTACTTGAGGAAACGGACTCCTACCTCCTCCTCAGCCACCCCACATTCTGCCTTTCTGCGAATTCAATGTGGAGAGAAAGTGACAGGAACCTTTCCCAGGTCTTTCTATGCTCTAGGCACCCTCCTTCATCTTCTTCACTTCTCAGGACATGATGCTAAGATCACCGGGAGGCAAAGGGGGCCCTGAGCCCTGCAGAGGGGTGCAGCGTTCCTTGGCTCCCAAAACACCTGTTCCAAATCATGCAGGGCGGAACCGAGGCTGGGAGGGAAATTGTGGCTGAGATGAAAAGAAACAGCTGGCAAGCTCTCAAAGGCGCGGTCCGTCGGGAAGAAGCAGAACGGTTTAGTCATTCTTAGCAACCCACCAGAGCTTCACAGACTGTTGCGGCTCTTTAGAGGCAGCAGGGGCTTGAAGAGAAGGGAGATTCTAGGAACACACAGCAACCCAGCTCTTTCATTCCCTCCTTTCTTTGCACCCTCATTTGCTCAGAATATTTCTGGATTGTCAGGAAAAAAGCAGAAGCCCTGCCCCATAGAGTAGCTAGGACCATTGGAGCTCCGAAGTCAGACATGGAGGAAAACCCTGTCTGGCTAGCTCCCCTGGGGCAGCCTCTAGAAGCCTATTTCTTCCTCTGTGAAATGGGGACCATAATAGCTCCCTCTGAGATACATTGGGAGGTTTATTCGACAAGCAGCATAGCACCTACTTCACAGTGGGCGTTCAACAAATGCCAGCAGTCATGGTGTCCACGTGGGATAATGACTTCAGAGGGATGGCCAGTCTGCACGGGGTGTAGGGAGGGAGGTAATTCTCTGACTTCAGTGTGCCTGGCAATCCCCTAGAGCTTGTAGCACAGATCGCAGGGCCCCACTCCTAGAGTTCCTGATTCAGTAGGTCTGGGGTGAGGCTTGAGAACCTGCTTTTCCAAGTACCGGAGTGTCTTAGTTCAAGCTCCTATAACACAATAACATAGAGCGGGTGGCTTCAACAACAAACACTGATTTCTCACAGTTCTGGAGGCTGAGAAGTCCAGGATCAAGGTGCTGGCTAATGTGCCTGGTAAGGGCTGTCTTCCTGGTTTCCTGACAGTTGTCTTCTCATGACATCTACATGTGGTGGAAAGAGGGAGAGGAAGCC
This sequence comes from Tarsius wallacei, assembly GCA_963574415.1. Lineage (NCBI taxonomy): Eukaryota > Metazoa > Chordata > Mammalia > Primates > Tarsiidae > Tarsius > Tarsius wallacei. Next base: position 16,902 of record CAUYQG010078991.1, on the reverse strand, counting down.
CTCTGGGGACTCTTTTGTGAGAACTCTAGTCCCCTTCCTGTGGGCTCCATCCTCATGACCTAAACGTCTCCTAAAGGTCCCATCTCCTAATATCATTACATTGGGGATTAGGTTTCAACATGAGAGTGTTGGGGGGGACACACTCAGTCCACAGCACAGTAGTAGTCAGGTGATACTGATACTGCAAATATGGGGACCACACTTTGAGAACCACTGTTCTTATGCCACCAGCTAAACTTTAGAATCACTGGGAGCTTATGAACCCCTCAAGATTCTGATTGAAGTGGCTCGGGGTGTAGGCTAGGCATCAGCATTATTTATTTTATTTTTTTCCATCAGAGTCTCACTCTGTCATCCAGGCTGGTGCAGTGGCACAATGATGGCCCAACACAGCCTCAACCTCCTGGGTTCAGGTGATCCTTCTGCCTCAGCCTCCAAAGTAGCTGGGACTACCTACATACGCCACCCTGTCCAGCTAATTTTTAAATTTTTTGTAGAGATGAAGTCTCACCAGGTTGCCCAGGCTGGTGTTGAACTCCTGGACTCAAATGATCCTCCCACCTCAGCCTCCTAAATTGCTGGGATTACAGGTATGAGCCATGGCGCCAGCAAACCCTCCCCCCCTTTTTGATGCATCTTTTAAAGCTTCCTGTCTTCCCCACACGCAGCCAGTGGAGAACCGCGGTTCTGATGGCTGCATAGGGTGACAGGCAGTGCTCACGATGTCCCAGTTAGGAGACCAGGGGTTCCGCCCACTCAGTCATGCATCTTCCTGGGAGAGGATCCAGCCCAGCTAGAAAATTCCCTCTCCTGGGTCCCTCCTCTCAGGATCGCCTTCCCTTCTCCACCACAGCCATTTCTTGCTGGCTATATCAGGGTCCTGTGAATCCACAGCCCAGGCCCAGGCTGACAGAGGCAGGAGGCTCTCTGCTGACTGTCAGGTCTCTGGACTCTGATTTCTTTTTGTGTGGGGCTTCCAGGGCTGGAAGCCCCATGACTGACCACTGGACGCCCCTGGGACTCTAGGCTCTGTCCTGACTTGGGGCTAGCTGTCCCTAGGCCTACCTCTGGGCCACCCCTTGGACTTGCCCCAGTGCCTGCTCCCTGGGGCCCAGCTCCCACGTCTGGTATCGGCCTCTTTGTGAGCCCTGTGATGTGCTAGTCATGAATTTAAAACACCAGATGTTGAGAGGTAACGACTTACATGTAAATTTCAGAAAGGATCCTCCTTACCCATTGCTGTTCACAACACAAACAGATCATCAAATGGTATAATACTTACCCAGGTGCAGTGGTGCATACCTATAATCCCAGCACTTTGGGAGGCTGAAGCAGGAGGAGCACTTGAGCCCAGGAGTTCAAGGCCATCCTGGGGAACATCGTGAGACCTCATCTCTACAAAAAAATTTTAAAATGAGCCAGGCATGGTGGTACAAACCTGTAGTCCTAGCTATTGGAAAGGCCGAGGCAGAAGGATCACCTGAGCCCAAAAGATCAAGGCTTTGGTGAACTGTGATCATGCCACTGCACTCCAGGTTGGGCAACAGAGCAAGACTCAAATTAAAAAAAAAAAAAAAAGGTATAATGCTTACCTGAACACCTTAGCTCCCTATAAGAAAAAATGCTTCATTGCATCATTTCTAATTAGAACCTTTGATAGACTGAGGATGCTGTGAAATTACCCCTTCCCCATCTCCCCCCACCCAGCCTGTGGTTTACCGCCTGTACCCACAGAGCTTTCAGTCTAGTTTCATCAGTCCCTCCCCTATTCACTGCTTCTTCCACAAGACCCACTCACTCAGATGACACAGCTAGGACCCTTAGGAAACATATAGAGTCAACTTCCAACTGCCCCCAGGTATGGAGGTGGGTGGGGGAATATTTTTTTCTTTTAAATTATTTCTAGTGGCCCATCAGAGACCTGGTAAGAATGAACCTGACAACGCCCCAGGTGAATATTAGGGCACTGAAACCCAAATTAATTTCTTAATTAATACAGTTGCCAGCCGTTTGGTCCTGGCCATCCATGTTGGAATTATAAATTTCAGGGTCCAAATAGTTAACCTGCAAGTACAGGGTTAAATAGAGGCTTCTAAATTATTTCTAGCATATTTCCAACTCTCAGCAGGGACTTTTTCTCCACAGCCCAGGATGTCTCTGGGCCAAAGTCCTCTCATTCTACATTAGTCAGGACATGATAGGCTATGCTGCTGTGACAGGTGTACCCCCAGATCTCAGAGGCTTAGCCCAACAGAGACTTTCTTCCCACTTCCGTTACGTCTGATCAATTTGGGCATTCCTCTCCCATCTTGAAGTTACCATACCTGAGAACAGCACCCTCCAAGGTCACTATGAGGCAGATTATTTTATTATAGGTTAGATGTAGATAGATAAGTTTCTTGTAGGTGGTTTTAAAATAGGGGAAGCGTTCAGGCATTTTTCCTTATTGACACATCAGGCCTGAGCCCTTGTGGGCTGCAATGTGGACTTACCAGTCCACCCCACCCCTTTAGCTCATCAGAGGAAAGGTGGAAGAATGGCACTCAGACCACCTTTTAGCTCATGGTTAACATAATAGCTGCTGAAAAAGTCTATCAAGTCTCCCATCCCTTAGCTCATCAAAGGTGGAGAACTTGGATCAGATACCTGTAGCCACCCTTTTTGCATAATAGTCACTGAGTAGGTATATCAAGCTTTATGTAAAAAGTAAATGTGTGGTCTTTCTTTCAAGATGCCCATGCCTGTTCGGCATGTGCGCGCACTCGCTCGCTCTCTCTCTCTCTCTCTCTCTCTAACAAATACTGTCTTAAAACTATACTGGCCCCTCTAAGATGCTTTTCGGTGGTGGACCAAAGAACCCACAGAAAATCATGCTGCATCCCACCCAGCAACAATGTGTCACTATGTGAGAGGAACACAGGGCTAGAAGGGGCATGCTGGTTCTTCACTGCTTTGACCAGCAAGTGACACCTGCCATTTCTGTCCATGGGCCTGAACTAGTCAGGTGACCCCAGCCTGACTGCAGGAAGCACCTGGAGCTCTGGGTGAGCACTCACCATCTGCTGCACCTTCCCCTTCCAGGTGCCGTGGATCAGGGAAACTCACTGCACCCCTGGTGTTGCCCTGGATGCCCCATGGGATCGGCATTTGGAGGGGCTGTTCCTTCTCCACTTACCCTTCAGATCCACACTGTGTACTTTTGGGACCTGGAGGCTGCCGAATTCCTCTACCCTTCGATTTCCAGTTGGATTCAGTCAGTGGAAAACGAACACTGGGAAAACCGGCAGGGACGGGAAGCTGGAGGAGCCAGAGGACAAAGGCTCTGTTTCGCCCACTCCCCCCCACCCCCCAGCCTGAATCTGGCAGCCCCTGCATCCTCTCTTTCCAGCTACAGGCTTGTGAGGCGGCCTCATTCCCCGAAGCTCTCAGCAGATCCCACTATCCCCACTTCCTCCCCTGCCCCTTCTGGCAGCCTGCTGTTGCTAGTCCCTGAGTACTTCACCATTCCTTATGGGTTCTCTTATTCCACCCAGGCTGCTGAAAACAGTCTTCATTGATTTTTCTTTCTTTTTTTTTTTTTTTGAGTTGGAGTCTCACTCTCTTACCCAGGTTGGAGTGCAGTGGCATGATCACAGCTTACCGCAGCCTTGACCTCCTGGGCTAAGGCAATCCTTAAGCCTCAGCCTCTCAAATAGCTGGAACTACAGGTGTGTGCCACCATACCTGGCTAATTTTCTGATTTTTTTTTTTTTTTTGTAGAGATGAAGTCTTGCTGTGTTGCCCAGACTGGTCTCAAACCCCTGGGCTCAAGCGACCTCCTATCTTGGCTTTCCAAAGTGCTGGGATTACAAGTGTGAGCCACAGCACCCAGCCCATTAATTTCTCTTCTATTTGCATTAGAGTGAACCATCCTTCTGCTTGAAAAGGACCCTCAGAGCAGGACTACCCCCAAAATAATAACCACTAACATGCGTGGGTGATGACTAGGTGCCAAGCACCATTCTAAGCTCTTTTTCTACATTGACAAATTTAATCTTCAAGATTACTCTTTGAGATCGATGTTATCTTTTCCCTCATGTCCAGATAAAGAAACAGAGTGGGTAAGTAACTTGCCTAAGATCACACAGCTGTGAATGAGAATACTTGGATCTGAACCCTGGCAGTGTCAGAGTCCTGGCCCTTATCATGTATCCTGTAGTGCCACATTCCAACCCGCAGGGTAGCAAATAAACCGTCATATGTGTTGGAACCATGAGCCCTGGCCACACAGTGGACTTCCAAGTGCTTCTTTGGCCAGATCTCCTAGCTTCATGCATTGCTCTGGTTCCCAGACCCTTAAACTTCTAGGCTGCTGTGTGATCTCTGAGTCTTTTTCCAGTGTGGCCTCTGCTATTTTATGGCTAAATAATACATTTTTTTTAACCTGCCCGGCTCAGCAAAGTATTGTCCTTTGTGATGGGTTGAAATGTGTTCCCCCCAAAATACGTTAAAGACTTAACCCCAAGTGCCTCAAAATGTACCCTTATTTGGAAATATGGGGGTTGTGGATGTAATTAGTTTAGATGAGACCATGTTGGAGTAGGGTGGGCCATCAATTCAATGTGCCAAATTCTGTTCTCACAGGGGGAATCTTGGACACAAAGACAGAGGCACACAGGGAGAACATCCAGGGAAGATGGAGGCAGAGACCAAGCAAGACACCTACAAGCCAAGGGATGCCAAGGGTTGCGGCTATCACCAGAAGCTGTAGGAGAGGCCTGGAACGGGCTCTCCCTCACAGCTCTCAGAAGGAACCAAGCCTGCTGACACCTGAATTTTGGACATCTGACCTCCAGAACTGTGATGCAATATGTGTGTGTTGTTTGTAGCCACCCTGTGTGTGGTACTTTGGGAAGCATAAATTCTTCACCAGCATGGTTATTGTCTCTCTCCTTATCTCTCAGTCCCCCGCCCCTACAGTGGCTCTGCAGCCCTACTGGCCTCCCTGACCTTGCCAGGGGGTTCCAAGCAAGCTCCTGCCTTAAAGTCTTTGCATTTGCTGTGTCCCCTCCTGGGACTGACTTCCTCCTAGATGTCCACATGGCTCTTTCCTTAATAATACGTTCTTATGGGGTGGGATGTTTTAAAGAGCACATTTGCCCTTCAAGGACTCTGTCTCTCTGGGAAATTACCAAATTCTGCCCAACATAAAAGCAATATCTAGGCCAGGCGAAGCGGCTCGCACATGTAATCCCAGTACTTTGGGAGGTCGAGGTGAGAGGATTGCTTGAGCCCATGAGTTCAAGACCAGCCTGGGCAACATAGAGACCTCATCTATACAAAAATCAAAAAATCAGTCAGGCGTGATGACATGTGCCTGTAGGCCCCACTACTTGGGAGGCTGATGTGGAACGATCGCCTGAGCCCAGGAGGTCAAGGCTGCGGTGAGCTGTGATCGGTGAACTATGATTATGCCACTGCACTCTAGCCTGGACAACAGGGTGAGACTCTGGCTAAATAAATAAACAGCAACACCTATCAAAAGTAATCCCTGAAATCTCCATGAATATTCCTAGAAGGTAAAGCTTCTGCAAAATGCATCACCGAGAACACATATTAGAGCTAGATAGAATTGGTCTTCTCACCTTTGCTCTGTTTGATCATCTATCACATGCTTCATGTCAGAGACTGACTGTCTGGAATTAGAAACTTTACAACATGTCTTTCAGAAAAGTCCTTGGCCTCTGGAGTTTGTAAAAAGGAGGCAATAATGAATATCTCGGCACATTTGGAAAACACAAAACCCTTAAGAAAATGACAGACTCATTCAGGGCTGTAGCAAGAGAGTGGGGTTAGAGATAATAGACCAAGTCAACAAGAAGAAACATGACACTAGGGAAACGCAAAACTCCATGGAGATACCACCGCATACCCATGAGGATGGCTACTACCAAAAAGACACAGAAAATGACAAGTATTGGCAAGAACATACAGAAATTGGAACTCTGGCACACTGCTGGTGGGAATATAAAGTGATACCGCTGCAATGAAAGACAGCGTGGTGGTTTCTCAAAAAATTAAACATAGACGGCCAGGTACGGTAGCTCACGTCTATAATCCCAGCACTTTGGGAGGCTGAAGCGAAAAGATCTCTTGAGGCCAGGAGTTCAAAACCAGCCTGGGCAACATAGCAAGATCTCATGTCTACAAAAAGTCGAACAATTTAGCTGGACGTGGTGCTGCACAGCTGTAGTCCCAGCTACTTGGAAGGCTGAGGCGGAAGGATCGCCTGAGCCAAGAAGGTCAAGGCTGCAGTGAGCTGTGATTGTGCCACTGCACTCCAGTGTAGGCAATAGAGTGGGTCTCTGACTGAATAAATAAATATATAAACATGGGATTACCCTACAATCCAACTTCTGGGTATATACCAAAAATAATTAAAAGCAAGGTCTCAAAGAGGTATTTGCATACCCATGTTCATAGGACAATTATTCACAATAGCTAAAAGTAACCCAAATGTCCACAGTGGATGAATGGATTTAAAAAGATACATACAGTGAAATATTATTCATCCTAAAAGGGAAAGAAATTCTGACATAGGTGACAACCTGGATAAACCTTGAGGACATCACACTAAGTAAAATAAGCTGGTCACAGTCACAAAATGACCAATACTGTATGTCTCTGCTTCTTAGAGGTGCCCAGAGTAGTCAAGCATACAGAGACAGAAAGTAGAAGGATGGTTGCCAGAGCTGAGGGGAGAAGGGAAGGAGGAATGTTGAACGGGTTCAGAGTTTTGCAGGATGAAAAGAAACCTGAAGACTGGTTGCACGACCACGTGAATGTACTTAACACTACTGGACAGTACACTTCAAAATGGGTAAGTTAGTTAATATTATATTGTGAATACTTCATCACAATTAACATTTTAAAAATGTGTTCTAAAGGTAAAAGGCACATGAGACTGGTGTGCGTGCATGTGTGCGTGCGTGTGTGTGTGTATGAAAGAGCACGTGAAAGAGAGAGAGAGAGAGAATGAGACTGAGAGAGAGAGGAAATCCTGCCGGCCGGGAGGAGGCTTGCTACTCCATTCAGCCCCGATTAGTGAGCTGTGGTGTTGGCACAAATAGTACCACCTGGGCTCATCCCTTCAGTACACACTTTCTGTGGGAGCTGGTCCCTAAAACAGAGAAGTATAAATGAAGTGGACATACCCAAACCCAAAATTCTTCAAAGTTTAAGACCTGCTCTAGACTAGAAATGCCCTGCTTACAATAGAGAAATAAATGCATGGCTCTCTTTCGGTTGTTGTTTAGCTTTTCTTTAAAATTGCATTTTTTTTTTTTTTTTTTTGAGTTGGAGTCTCACTGTCACCCAGGCTGGAGCGCACTAGCACACTCACAGCCACCCCAGCATAGATCTGCTGGGCTCCAGCAATCCTTCCACCTCAGCCTTCCAAGTAGCTGGAACTACAAGCATGCGCTACGACGCCTGGCTAATTTTTTTTGATTTATTGCAGAGATGAGGTCTCACCAAGTTGCCCAGGTGGGTCTCGAACTCTCAGGCTCAGGCAATCCACTTGCCTAGGCCTCCCAAAGTGCTGGGATGACAGGCTGAGCCACGGAGCCCAGCCTAAAACTGCATTTTTAAAAAAGGTAATACATTCATATTGGACAAAATGTACAAGGTATGAAAGAGTATATGGTGTAACAGTCACTGTCCCTCCTATCCCGATCTAGCCACCGTTTCTCTCCTCTCAAGTAACTACTGATTTCTTCTGCATCTTTCCAGAGGAAGGTAGATTTACCACCCCCCTTTACTTTTATGTATTTATTAAGATGAGGTCTCGCTATATTGCCCAGCTGCTCTCAAACTCCTGGGTTCAAGCAATCCTCCTCCTGCTTTGGCCTCCCAAAGTGCTGGAGTTACTAGCATGAGCCACACCATCCCTGGCCTCCACCCCCTCTCTGCTTCTTAAAAAACCCAAATGGTAGTATTCTGAGCCCACTGTCCCACCTCTTTCTTTATCACTAAAAATACATCCGAGATCACTACACACCAGCATAGAGATGTGCCTCACTCTTCTCCTTCCTCCTCCCCTGCCTCCTTCCTTTCCTTCTTCCCCCTCTCCTCTTCTCTTTCCCTTAGAGCTATATTTATTAACGCATTTAAAGGGAATTCTAGGGCTTAAATGTATGTGTACTTCCAAAATTCTTATGTTAGAACTTAAACCCATGGGATACTAGCAGGACCTTTAGGATGTGATTAAGCTAATGGAATTAGTGACTTTATACAAGGGCTGGAGAGAACTAACCAAGCCCTTTTGACCTTCTGCCCTGGGGAGGACACAGCAATACAGCCATCTTGGAAGCAGACAGCAGCCCTCACCTGCACCAAATCCGCTGGTACTTCGGTCCTAGACTTCCTAGGCTCCAGAACTGTAAGGAATACTTTTCTGTTCGTATAAATGACCTAGACTCAGCTGTTTCATTATAGCAGCAGGAATGGACTAAAACAGGCTATTGCAGGCCTGAGTTCTGATGCTTTTCAGAACGGCCAGCTTTTAAGTCACCACCACTTCCCCTTCCACCGTTTACTTTAAAAAATTCCAACCAGGCCAGGCACGGTGGCTCACACCTGTAATCCCAGCACTTTGGGAGGCTGAGGCAAGAGGATTGCCTGAGCCCAGGTTTCAAGGCCAGCCTGGGCAACATAGCAAGACCTCGTCTCTACAAAAAAATAAAAAAATTAGCCAGGCATGGTGATGCGTACCTATAGTCCCAGCTACTCAGGAGACTCAGGCGGGAGGACTACCTGAGCCCAGGAGGTCGAGATTATGGTGAGCCATGTGTGTGCCACTGCACTCCAGCCTGGGCACAGAGTGAGATTCTGACTAAAAAAAAAAAAAAAATTCCAACCAAAAATCGGGAGACTGGCACAATGGAGCCCCATATACCCACCATCCAGAGGCAATAATTATCAAGATGCTGCAATATTTACCTAATCCATGTAGAAGTTTTCATTTCTTTTTCTTGGCTCTTGTGTTTGAAGGCAAACCCAGGTATCAGGCCATCTCACCCCTGCATGCTTCAATATGCAGCTCTAAAACCCATCAACGTTGTTTTCACAAAACCACAGAGTCATGATCACACCTCCCCAAATTCACAATCATTCCTTAATACTGTCTTATGCCCAGGTCATGTGCAAAGTCCCCCAACTGTGTCCAAAATGCTCCCGTGCCAGTTCGTTCAGAAAGCCCCATCTGTGACATCTGGTTGTCACTCTCATCCTTTTAATCTTGAGTGCCCCGCTGCCATCTTGACTTCACACCACTGATTTGGAGAAACCGGCTCAGTTGTGCCGTAAAATCACCCACCCCCGGATGTGCGTCTTTGCCTCTTGGTGGTTCTGCCCCACCCTTCACATTCCCTGCAAGTGGAAGGCAGCTCTGGGGGCACACATGGCAATGCTGGCAGCAATACCTCGGGGTGGGACATCACACCACATATTGCATTGCAGCAGGAGACACACAGTGTCCTATCTTCAATGACATTAAGATTGATCGTCAGTTCAGGTAGTGACAGCTTGATCCTTCAGTGGTCAAACTCCTCATCACCCTCTTATCTAATGTGTTCATCCACGAATGATCGCTGTCTGAATCAATTATTTTCCTAGAAGTTGCAAAATGGCGATTTTCTAATTTTTTCATTCTTTTCACATTCCTCGGGCAGAATTCTTCTGCCTGTTCAAACAGTCATAGAACTCATCTTATCTATGCATCTTAGCTATTTCCAAAACTCAAATTCACCCCTAAAAGACCTCAATTCTTGACCATTGAGGAGATTCCAAAAACCGTGCCTTTGACTCTGAAAGAAAATCTAAGAGGAAATTCTAAAAATAATTTTACCAGAGGTGGCATGGCTGGTCTATATTCCCTGTCCGAGGAGCCTGTCATTTGAACATATAACTTCTAAAGGTCTGCTTAAAACAGAAATCAGTTGCATTATTTTACCACTGTGCGCGTGTGCACACACACACACACACACACACGCACATTGCAGAACAGGTCACGAATTAAATCTTTTATTTATTAATTTTTTCCCCACCAAGAGAATCTGAGTATTAAATCTTGATCTAATGCAGGATTTACCGTGGGCAGCGTTCTTCCAAAAGTTTATGTTTCTAGTTCCTGCCTCTGGCACACCCACCTCAAGAGAGGCCAGGTGGCTGTGGTGACATGGGGTCCTGCTACGAGTTCTGGGAAGCCAGTGATCAGAATAGCACACCCCCGAAGCTGTTTCCAGGCTGGGAGGGAATCCATGCTTGAGCATCCCTCTTGCTCACATCCTTCCCTGGACCTGGCAAAGCGAGGCCCTGGCCGTTTGTCCCTACCTGCTACCACAAGAATGAGAGTAATTGCTCAGGGACTTCCTTTGGCTGAAAGGACACCAGTGTCAGATCTTGCCCTGCTGTGGTTGCCCTCACTCTATTTGTCTGCTTGACACTTTTTGCTCATCTCTGAGCAGCTGGCTTGGAATTAGCCTGACTGAAAGGAAGGTGTCACTTTATTTTTACTTAGGTTAAAAAAAAAATCCATCTCAAAAACAAATCAGTTCTAAATCCTAGAAAATCGAAGATTGTGAGTTGGGAGGGATGTATGGGAACATGAGGCCAGAGAGCAAAATGAGCTAGAGTCAAGCACCTATTGACAGATATGGAAACTGAGGCTCAGAGGGATGGAGTAACTCACCCAGGACCCCAGAACATAAAGACTTGAAACTGGGTCTCCCCCGGGGATCGTGAGCTCCTCTTTTTCATACGAGAGGGGACCCAAAAAAAACCAGGAATTATCTTTTGAAGGGTAGTTTCAGCCTTTCACTGAAAGGCATCAAACCCCTTGTAGTTCAGACTTGCCCTGCTAGGTAAGTGTTCTAAGAACCCATCGGTATCAGTGTGCCAACTAGTGTTGTTGTGAGAGACTGCACTGCGAAAGAAACATCCTGAGCTGTGGCAGACAGGTGACTGGTTCTTCCACCATGACAATACACCTGCCCATACCATGCTGAGTGTTCAGCAGTTTTTGACTAAAAACAGCATGCTTCCCATGCCCTACCCTCCTCCTATTCACCCCAATCTTGCCCTGAGCAACTTTATTTTGTTTCCCTGGATGAAAAAAGTTCTCAGAGGGAAACGTTTTGCTGATGTGGAAGAGGTGAAACAAAAAATGGCAGAAGCACTGAAAGGCATCAAAGTTGACAAGTTCAAAAACTGTCTTGAGCAGAGGCAAAAGCATCTTGATAGGTGTATTGCATCAAATGGAGAGTACTTTGAAGGTGACTAAAGTTTCAACATGTAAGAATAAATAAATATGGCCAGGCCCAGGCTCGGTGGTGGCTCAGCCTGTAATCTCAGCACTTTGGAAGTCCATGGGTTCAAAACCAGCCCGGGCAACTTGGTGAGACTTCATCTCTACAATAAATCAAAAAGTAGCTGGGTGTGGTAGCACATGCCCATAGTTCCAGCTACTTGGAAGGCTGAGGCAGAAGGATAGCCAGAGCCCAGAAGGTCGACACTAGGGTGGCCATGAGTGTGCCACTGCACTCTAGCTTGGGCGATGGAGACTCCACCCTAAAAAAAAAAACCAAGAATGCACTTTTTATAAATAAATTCTGGGCTTTTTTTGCCCCCCCCCCCAATACTTTACACAATAGGAGAAGAAGGTCCAGCGGGGGGCATGTGATTTGTACAAGGTGGAGAGTTAAGCGCTGAGAGCGCACTACGTGCCAGGTACCATGCCAGGTGTGTAATGATACCACATGGCTTCCGGAATGAATGAATGTGTCCTTTGTACTATTTCTCACATGTCATGCAGCTGTTTCCCACAGAGAAGTTCTTTTGGTGTTGTAAATATTCAGCATTTTTTTCATTGCAGCTAATTTATCTCCTAATGGGTAAAATTCACTCGCTGTGCTTTTTAAGGAAAATTTTGGTGCTATCAAAATATTCTCCAGATGCAACAACAATCTCAGATTCCCCAGAGTATGTCATTTCCTTTCAGTGTAAAGTGAGAAGCCCATGAAACTAGGATTCTAGAGGCCCAAGTTCTAGTCCCAGTTCATACCCAGCTGAGTGACCTTGACCAAGCCCTTTGGCCTTCTCTGGCCTCAGATGCCTCTCATGTAGAATAAGATGGTCAGATTTGTTTAATGGTTTCCAAGTGTGCTTACACCAAAAGCTTCTGCTTATAAAGGTTCTTTCAAACACTAACACCCTTGATTAATTAATATGTTGTCTCCCTTCTTTGTAAAAATTAATTGCACATCCATAACTGTAATAGCTTTTGATCAGAACAATATACTATAAAAAGGTGATAAGCTTCCAGCCCCCACAGTGAATGTTAATACACAGCCCACACGGTTTTGTCATAGGCAAATGGTTGATTTTTCTCAGGCCGTGAGAATACTAGGAGCAGTTCTTAGGTCTCTGTTACCCCCTCAACGGACACTATCCATAAGCCACCCCAAGAAGCCTTGGGATCTACCAAGCTAAGAGATTTCTGTAGTCACTCTGGTTCTAAAATTCTTAAGGGGAAAATCCTGTAAGCTTCCTCAGAGTCAACATTTGAGGTTTCATTCACTGGTCAATTCTAAAGCCTATTTCTAAGAACTAATACTTCAAATCAGAAGACTGGCACAGTTTAGGTTCCTTTAGACTAAAGGAAGACTCTGAAACAAGGATTGAGGTACATGTTTATTTGGGAGGGGATGCAGGAAGGAGGAAGTGAGACAGGAAAGAGAAGAAAGCCAGTTAAGGGAGTTAAAGGGTGTCAGTGAATGCACTGCTGCTCTGCACAACTGGGGCTCAGTCCCACAAGAGGCAAGGAAGCTGGGGTATTTCTCCACCAAGTCCCACCCTTGGTGTTAACTCCATAGCAATCCTGGCCTGCCCCAATCAGAGACAATCAGAGACATCTGCTTATCGCGTATGTAGATGACCGTCAGAGTGGAAGGGACGTGGGTGGGACATCAACAACCTCTTCTGGAGAGACTACCCAGAAAATATCTCACTGTTAAAAGCCACAACGAATATCCAACTGCTCATTCAATAAGTATTGATTGCTAGGCGCTGTTCTAGGTGCTTGAATGGAGGACATGTGGATTCCTGAACTTGTGGAGTGTACATTCTGACAGGAGATGAAAGAAACATGTAATAGACACAGTAAATAAGGGGATTATTCCATACTACAGAATAACATTCACAAACAACATGTAAACTACACAATGCTAGATGAGGGTGGGGAAATCAGGAGTGGCAGTCTCAAGGTGGAAGAGGCTGCCATTTTAAACAAGGCAGTTAGGGAGCCTTTTTGAGAGATGTGAAGGAGGTAATGGAATGAGACATGGGGAAATTTGGCTGGAGAGAATCCCAGATGGAGAGAACAGACTCCTTCAGGCAGAAGCATGAGCATGTTCAATACATTTCTGGAGTAGTCCAGAGGCTATTGCACCAGAAACAGAAAGAACAAGGAGTAAGAGGATGCGAAGTGCATGAGGTAGAAGTCAGGCCATGGAGGAGGGCCTAGGCCTTTGGCTTCTATCACAAGGCAATGGGAGACACTGACGGCTTCTGCAGGAAGAGGGCCATGATGTGTCTCATGTTCTAACAGGATCTTTCTTCTTACTGTGTGGCAAATGGACTGAAGTGGGATGTATCACTTATCCACGATGCATAACTAATGACCACACATTTAGCAGCATAAGACAACACAAATGTATTATCTCTGTTTCCTGAGTCAGTAGTCTGGGTATGGGTTAGCTGGGTCCTTGCTCAGGGTCTCACCGGGTTGAAATCAAGATGGCAGCAGGGCCTACAATCTCACCTAAGGCGCGAGATCCTCTCCCAAGCTCACTCTGTCTGGTAGCCGAATCCAGTTCCTTGTGGCTGCAGGACTGAGACCCATTTCCTTACCAGTCATTGTCTGAGGAAGGCTCTGAGATCCCAAAGCCTACTTTTAGGTCCTTGCCATAGACAGCTAACATGGCTGTTTGCTTCTTCAAGACCAATGGGAGAATTTCCCTTTCACTTCAGATCTCTTACTTCAGGAGAGACCCGATCTCTTTTTGTTCAGACTCTAAAGCCTTCTTATCACCTCTGCGGGTGTTTAAGCCCTTGGCTGCTCTTGCCTGTATCACCATGACAGATTCCTAACAGAACTCTGCTTCTACTCTGTCCTTGTGGTAGTCGGAACTTTAAGACGGCCTTCTGAGTGTGGGTGAAATTTGTAAATATGATGGGTATGTTATGCAACCAAGCTGGGGTCCACTTGCCCTGCACAGCAAAGCCAAATACTGACATCGAGACCTTCAGGGTCTGGATTAGGTGGGGACCGACCAAGATATCTCGAAGTCAACTAATTAGTAACTCAGTCATGGGCACCACATCTGAGATGGAACAGGGACCCCTCTTAGGGCATGCAGCCCTCCCCGCCCCCAACATGAAGTCTTTTAAAAATCTTGTTTCCAGGTACTGTTCTAGCCTTAAAAAATAAATAAGCAACTTAATAAGCAAAAAGGTAATAATAACTTAAAAACAATGCCAAGAAAGTCAGAGTCAGATGTTTTATCCCCTATAGAAACTAAAGATAAACTTTTAACACATGGCGCTGAATTGTTTTTTAGAAACCCAGACCCCACCAAAGGGATCACCTGGTACAAACACCGCAGATAATGGGGAGTTGAGGACTGAAATCTGATTGCTGTTCTTTGTTCTAAATCTCTTCTTGAGAGGCTAGGAGGAGGTCAAGCCCATGAGCCAGAGCCAACATTCTTTCCTGCTGATCCCAAATTTTCAGACGAAGCTTCACCTCCTTAACCAATTGCAAGTCAGAAAACCTTGTACTCCACCTATGACCTGTGCCCTCCTCCAGCCCCACTTTGAGATGTTCTGCTTTTTTAGGTCACACCAATGCATAGCTTCCACGTATTGATATGTGACTTTGTCTGAAACCTCTGCCTCACCACCTTAAAAACCCTTCCCTATAAGCCATCGGGATCTCAAGTCTTAAGCATGAACTTCTCAACTCTCCCTGCTTGGCACCCTGCAATAAATGCCTCACTTTTTCTTGATGATATCCCAATGTCAGTGTTTGGCTTTGCCATGCTGGACAAATGGACCCCAGTTTAGTGCCATAATACATCCATCAATTTACAAGTTTTGTCCACACTCAAGGCAGGGTGGGGTGGAGTATGCAGGGCCATCTTAGAGATCTGTCTACCACAGGGACAGGGTAGAAACAGAGTTCTGTTGGGAGTCTGTTATGGTGATGCAGGCAAGAGCAGCCAGGGGCTTAGATGATGGTGATACTCATGGAAGAGATGAAAAAGCTTCAGGGTTTGGATTCGGGGGTGGGGCCCATTAGGTTCCTGTCAGATTGGTCCTCAGGTAAGAGAAAAAGAGGGGGAATAATGACCAAGGATTTCAGCCTGAGCTAAAGGTGGGAGGGGATGACCATTCACTGGGACCAGGTGGAGCCAGCATCCTTCCAGTGCTGGCTATGTAGATAGACCAAGCACCCGGGTGCTTCTCCCGTTACTCACTGAATCGTCACAGGAGAAGTATGGGGTGGGGAGGGTCATCATCCTCATCATAGAGATTAGGACGCTAAATTCGAAGGAGAGCAAGTAGCTCCCCCAAGGTCATGGAGTTGGTAAGCAGAGCCAGGATCTATGCTTGGGCAGTCTAATTTCAGAGTCCTTCTCTTTAATCATTGTTATATCACCTCTTGTGAATGCTTTTCTAAAACAAAATCTCTTTGCCCCAAGGGATCATGGCCTTAGCTGGACTTCCTCCACAGGTTTCCCTCTGCCTACCTTTTCATACTGCTCACCTACGTTAAAACGGTTTAAGCAACCATTGGCTGCTATCTCTCATAGTCAATTAAGGTCAAGAGCTGGACACTGGGAGAAAATGGAGCATTTAATTTCTATAACCAGGTTATAAGGAGACAGGTCAGCATCCTTACCCAAAAACCCGCTCAGAGCAACACAAATCCATTCCAATATTTATATCCAAAATTCATAGCCCTTCACCCACCCTGAGTTTGAAGACTAAGTGCAGTTTTAACATGACTCGAGATTTACATGAGCAAGCTTTGATCCTTGATCACGGACGTGATTCAGTCTCCTGGTCATGCTGACATTTTAGATAGCATTCTGTAATTTACAACATGTTCTTTTCGTGTTTTTAATAGGAAGGGGCAGACAATTGCAACATTTGGAAGGAAGGGAAGTCAAAACATTTAAAATGATAGCTTTAAATTGTTTGAAACATAACTGTAGCAGTCTTCTATTCCCAGAAGCCTGGCCTATAACAGTCTGATTTCCTTGTACTCATAGGTATGTGGATACAATGATTGGTTTTTTCTGAGGTCCCTCTCCTTGGCTTGTAGATGGCCATCTTCTCCGTGTCTTCACATGGTTGTCCCTCTGTGTGTCTGTGTCCTAATTTTCTTTTTTTTTTTTTTCAAACACAAAGAAGTATTTTATTGTGATATTGTGGGGTACAGTTAAGGGTTAGGTAAACAAATATGTCTCGTTCAGGCACCCTTGTTGATAAGAAGTATCCCCCCATCCCCAGACAGGTATTTACTACCATTAATCCCTTCCCCATCCCCCCCCCATAGTTTCCCACCACTGTCAGTCATTTTCTTGTGGTAATATGTTGGGTGATCAAGGTCTACTATATGAGTGAGAACATGTGATACTCAGTTTTTTGTTTCTCTGAGAGGTCACTCAGTATTATAGACTCTAGTTCCATCCAGGTTGCTGCGAAATTCATGATTTCGTTCTTTCTTATGGCTGCATAGTATTCCATTGTGTATATGTACCACATTTTTTTAATCCAGTCCTCTTTTGATGGACAGCA
>CAUYQG010078990.1:0-19541 GCA_963574415.1 Tarsius wallacei | reverse complement strand
GAAATACCTCGGCATCTTTCTAACCAGAGAAGTGAAAGAACTTTGCAGTGAAAACTGCAAAATACTGCTCAAACAAATCAAAGAAGACATTTAAAAAATGGGAAAATATCCCATGCTCATGGATTGGAAGAATCAACATTGTTACGATCCTACCCTACAGATTCAACATGATACCAATTAAATTACAATCGTCATTCTTCTCAGGCCTGAAAACAACATTACAGAAATTCATATGAAAAATAACAACAACGACAACAACCACAAATAGCCAATATAATCCTCAGCAAAAGAAACAAAGCAGGAAGCATAATACACCCAGATTTAAACGTTATTGTAAGGCTACAATAATCAAAACAACCTGCTATTGGTACAAGAACAGGTATATAGACCAATAGAACAGAATAAAGATCTTGTAAGGGAAACCTAAATTTCTCAACAAACTCGTATTTGACAATGTCTCCACCATCAATCACTGGGTGGAGGAAAACCTATTCAGTAAATGGTGTTGGGAAAACTGACTGACAGCATGCAGAAGAATGAAACAGCACTCCTACATATCACCATACACAAAATAAACTCCAAATGGATCAAAGACCTAAATGTAAAATCTCAAACTTTAAGAACCTTAGAAAACATAGGAGACACACTTATGGAAATTAGAAAAGGCAAACAATTCCTGATCAAAACCCCAGATGTCCATGCCATAAGAGATAAGACAGACAAGTTTGACTTCATCAAATGGAAAATCTTCTGCAAAGTCAAAGAAATCATCAAGAAAGTGTGAAGAAAGCCCACAGAATGGTAAAAGATATTTGCCAACTGTATATCTGGCAAAGGCCTAACATCCAGGATTTACAAGGAACTCAAACTGCTGAAAGGGAAAAAAAAGCAAACTGCCCAGTTTAAAAATGGGCAAAATATATGAATAGACACTTCTCAAACAAGATATATGAGCAGCTAACATACATATGAAAAAATGCTTAGTATCACTAATCATCAGAGAAAAGCAAATCAAAACCACATTGAGACACCACCTAACTCCAGTAAGAATGACCATCCTTAATAAAACAAATAACAACAGATGTTGATGAGGCTGTAGAAAAAAGGGAACACTTCTACACTGTTGGTGGGAGTACAAAGTAATTCAACCTCTATGTAAAACAGTGTGGAGATTTCTAAAAGAACTAGAAATTAACCTTCCATATCATCCAGCAATCTCCCTTCTGGGAACATACCTGAAGGAACTCAAATCATTCTACAAAAAAGATACCTGTGCACACATGTTTATTGTGGCACTATTCACAATAGCAAAAACATGGAACCAACCATGCTGCCCATCGAAACTGGACTAGATTTTAAAAATGTGGTACAGATACACACAGAATATTACATAGCCATGAAGAAGGACAAACTTATGGACTTCAGAACAACTTAGATGGATTTGAAGTCTATCATACTCAGTGATCTATCAGAGAAACTAATAACTGAGTACCACGTGTTCTCACTCATAAGTGGACCCTGAACACCTATTATGACACTACAGAAAAGGGGTTGGCAGTAGTGGGACACTACTGGTGAGTGGGCAGGGGCATATAACATCAATAAGGGTACCTGATCCTAGTCCAGGTGAAGTGATGTCCAGTGGGAGGTCCAAAACTTCACCTGTACCTAAATCACTTGTGTATGCAATCCTGACTTATATTCCACAACTTTAAAATAAAATAAACTTTTAAAAAAAGAGAAAGGGGCAATGAATTTAATGTTCCAACTTGCACCATGGAAGTATGATTATTATGTTATTTTCCTAAGCCATCTAGTTTCTACTGTAAGTGGAAAGATTAGACATTACATATTAGGTATAAAATAACTTAAAAGGTTTAGATGAGCATAAATTACTTTAAGTGATTGCTTGTGGTTTTTCTATGTTGATTTCTACAATTTGGGAATTGTACAGAGAAGAATATCAAACCATGACTAATATCAATGATTCATTTGGTCAATTTCATTTGTTTTTTGATGCATAACCAAATGTTTCCAAAGGTTCATAGTTCCAATGCTATTCTAATTATTCTTCCTTCTGGTGGTTCGTGGCTCTTCTTCTTCTATAAATAGTCATTGTGTAGTTTGACATAATACGGCATTGTTGAGTTGTCACCTCATTTCCATACAAGTCATTGTTATCCCAAAGTTGCCATTCTGCTTTAGTCTTTAACATAAAAGCAAAAGGCAATGAGGAAGTCTGTATCCAGAATTTGGTGAACATGTGGAGGTAATATTCTTCTATTTTATTTCATAAACAGGCAAGATATTTTATTGAAATATTATAAAAGTTACATTTTAAGAATATACTTAAAGTGCAAATGTTATTTAAGCACTGCTAAAACATATCATGATTAAGGTATTAAATGTGTAACTAATAATAAATTACATAAATTATTATACTTAATATAGATGGAGGATCTTGGGAAGGTATATTTCAAAATCCACTTTGTACTGTACTTTGACTTTGATCTTAAATATTTTTGCTTTGAAAATGACACAGCATTTTTTTAAGATTAATAAAGCAATGCTTTAATTTTAACTTGTGTACTTATAAACTGAGAATCAATAAAAGAAAAATTTTATTTGTGATTGCCTATATTTAGCTTAATAATGTGAACCATTTAATTTATACTGATTATAAACAAGGAAAATTATAATAATAATCTTCAAAACATTGTATCAATTATTTTACTTCTACCATATAACCAAAAAAGCATATTTTTAAAATGAAAATTATATTTCAGGTTTTCCTTGTAAAGCCTCTCTATGACTAAAGAAGTTCCCATTTAGCTTTTATATTCTAGTTTGTCCCAATATTTTATTACATATAAATGCATTTAAAATTATACAAGTAATATATGTAAATATATTTTAAAGTCAAACAAGACATAAATATATAGAGTAAAAATGCTTGTCTTGAGAAGAAATTCCATTAAATATTTATTTACTCTTGTACACACACTCAGAAATTATATTATGTGTATCTGTTTTTCTTAGCTTTTTCATTTGGATCAAAGTGAGCCTTGAACATGACAAAAATCAAAATACATGGATTTTTAAAAATTGGTTACTATTGCTGCATAAAAATTCATTCCAAAACTTAGTGGCTTAAAGCAATAACAAACATTTTATTATTTTTCACAGTTTCCATGGGTCAGAGATTTGGAATGTCCTGGCAGAACAGTTCTGGCTTCAGATCTCTCTTGAAATTGCAATCAGATGGCTGATGGGACTGGAACAGTAGGTTGCTGGAGAAGCTAGCGGCTTGCCGGACATTGCTTTTTTATGTGGTATAAGGGTTTGTCCATGTAATCTCTCCAGGTGGAGTAATCTGGACTTCCTCGCAGAACAGTGGCCTGAAGGTAGTCAGATTGCTTCCACCACAGCTCAGGGCTCCAGTGCTAATTGTCTCAAGAGCAAGACTGAATCACCTTTTTATGATCTAGAATTGAAGTTCACATAGCATCATTTCCACTCTACTCCTTTGAATTAAAAAAAAAAAAAATCACAAAATATATTGACCTTCTGAAGGTCGGGTGTTCATCCATCCTGGTTCCATATTCTGGGAACCCCTGGAAAAGTTGGTCATCCTACTTTTAGTTAGCAAATGTAATTCAGTTTATAAATTTCTTCAAGAAAAGTTTATCAATCTTTTATTATGTGGATACTGATTTTAGAGTTCTGCATAGTAAACTTTTGCCTTTACTAAACCAAGAATTCTGCAATGCTATATTCTAGAAGACTGATTGTCTTGCTTGTCACAATTTGTCTTTTAATCTACCCTTAATTAATTGTTTTGTGTATAATACCAAGGAAAAGTTTTCTTTTCTTCCATGTAATTTATTTTTTATAAAATCATTTTTCTGACAAATTGTGGTAAAAATCTTTGCATTGAATCAGATATATATAACAATAGTAAAATTTTCAACTCTGTCACGATCACACTGTCAAAATTACTGTGACTATGATAGTGAAAGTCTTTTACCATTGTGTTCTTTTTTCAGTGTTGCCTTGGTTATTCTAGGTCCTTTTAATTTTGGTGTAGATTTTATAATTTGCTCATCAATTTTTAAAAAAAAGACTTCTAAGATTATGCTAAATTTATACCCAATTTTTCAATCCATTAATATTGATTCACTGTCCATTCATTTTGGTCTGAAATTTCTCTCATTAGTTCTCTGTAGTTACCAGTTTCAAGGAATCACTTATTTTTCATTACAAATAATTTTTAGCCATCTTATTTATTTGTGAATAAGTATATCAACATTTTTATTTTATATTTCTTGCTTACCCTTACATGTATATTATACATACTTTTTATATAGATATATATTCGTGTTGAATTAAGACATTTAGTTCTGTGAAATATTTACTTTACATCCCATGAACTTCTTGCCTTTAGGGACTATTTTATCCAATATTAATATAGGTAATATCTTTTTCATTTTCACAGTTCTCACATGGTACACACACACACACTTACACAAACAAAAGAAAATATATAATATGAAGAGGCATAAATATTTGTGTATTTACTACCTCTATCTAATATTACAATCTTTGTTTTCATAAACTTTATATCATTTAATTTTAATGTAATTACTGATTGAGGTGGATTTAAGTTTACATATTGCTGCTATTTAGAATTTTTTCCATCTGTTCTTTCTTTAGTCAACACTTTTATTTTTCCTTTTGTAAATCATTTTACTCTGTTTGTTGAAAGTAGGATTTATTAAGAAGACAGAAAAGTTCCCATGGTGGGAGGGGACCTGAAAGAAGTTGCCCTATTTTACTTTTTTTTTTTTTTTTTGCTTTTTTGATTATACCTACTTTTATTACTCTGTTAGTTGCTATTCTAGAGATTACAATATTCACTTTTCCATTTGTTAAAAATTTCTTCAAATCAGTATATTAGCCACCTTCCAAATGATACTATAATTAAAATCCATTTACCCTCCAACTACCATCTGCTCTCTTGTTATCTTTTATTTTTATGTATGTTTTAAATTCCATAATGGATTATTATTTTTTGATTTGTCAATACTTATTATATTTGCAAATGCTTTCACCATTTTTCAAAAATTTTCAGCCTTTCTTGTGGCTCATTGTTTTCATCTTGCATGTGTCACCTTCAGCATAGATAACTAGTTCTAGCATTTCTTGCAGTTCAGATTTGCTGGAGTCACGTTTATCTAGCTTTTGTTTCTCTTTCTCTCTTTATTAAACTAAGTTTTGTCTTTGCTTTTGAATAATATTTTATTGATAGTTTCATCTTTCAGCACCTTTAACCTGCAATTTCATTCTCTTTTGCCTTTAGTTTCTGTTGAAAAGGCAACTTTCAGTGTTAACGTTTTTTATTTCTTTGTTTAAATAATTTGTCATGTTATACCCTTGGCTACTTTTAACTATTTTCTATTTGGATTTATTTTTCAGTGATTTTATTATAATGAACTTTTCTGTGTTTTTATTTGTAGTAATACAGCTTCATGTTCACTGAGCTGCTTGAATCTGTGGTTTTACATATTTCATCAAATTTAGAAAATTATTTATCATGTTTATTCAAGACTTCTTCTGATGCTGTTGTCTTGTCTTCATGTTGTCCCCCAATTAAAAATACACTAAATATTTTGAGCGATTATATGTGTATTTACTCCTTTTCCATTTTTTTCTCAGTTCTTCACTTTAAATATTTTTATTGAGCTATTTTTTAAATCATTAATTCTATAGGTCCAGGTTTTTGTGTGGTGTAATGTTATTCAAGGTTCACAATATTTTTAAAAATTAATGTTTCCTCTCTCAAGTCCTTAACTTCAGATGGTTGTATGTTTCATTGATGGAATGTTGTTAATGTTGAAGACATATTTTTATTGATTCCAAATATACTTTGAAAATCTTTTTTTATTCACTTTTGCATTCTTTATTGCATTTTAAAAATATATTAACAATTAACAATTTAATATATTAATCATATTATTTGGAAATTTTTGCTGGCTAAATCTAATATATAGTCCTCTGGTTTTGTTGATATTGATTAATACACAGAACTAGCAAATTTTCATTTACTAGATTTATGTGTCATATATTACAAAATCTGAATTTGTTATTTTTTTAAATTATTAAATTTTTCTCTCTCATACACTTAAAGTTCATCACTGATTACCTTGATCCTCATACAACTTTGTTTAATATTTGTTAGGGCTCAGGTTTTCCTCTCTTATTGATTTGAAAATATTATTTGTTGGGTACAATTTTTATCCATAGTTCATAACCTTTGAAGTTTCAACAGGAAGTCCAGGATATTCACTAAGGCTGGGCTTGAACTCCAAACTCCATCTCTCAGCTTTATAATGCCTCTGAAATCTTTGCACATTTTCCTGTTGTTCAAGTGGCTACATTCTGAAAGCATGGACAGATATTTGGGATTACTTCTTTGTTATCTTCTCCTCTCCAGGACTCTAGTCCCTCAAATGCCACCTATCCAGAGACCTTCAATGTCCAGTGCCTCTCTCTACCCACTGAGGTCTCCTCTGTCTTCTTGGGCTCTTTATTCCTCACACTAATATTTAGACAGTTCTTTCAAAGATAAAGCTCTTGTAAATGTTTGCCCTATCTCCTATGTTTATCTTCTCTCAAAGTTTGTGACTAAGTTGATTATTGTTCAATAATAAAAATAGAGTTCCTTTACATATTTTGATCTACTATTTTTATTATTTTTGATAGTTCTATTTATGGTGAGATGAAAAACCTGATACCAGCTTCTTGATCATGACTAGAACTGGAAATTGTGTTGGTGAAAGTTAAGAAGAATTTTCTTCTCCATTCATGTGGAAATGAAAAGATTAGCTTATTGTACCAGATTCCAGTCAGACATAAGCTTTTTCCCCTGTGTTGAAGGTATCTGTTGATTCAGCTGTTTTATTTTCTGTCAAGCAGCAAAGGATCATCTTCTCACCGAATTAAACTTGGTCCTGACAGTTTAAACTTTAATTCTTCTCTAGGCAATGTAAGAACTCCAAAAGTTTTGCACTGGCTCTGCACCTGCGTGGTATCTTGTGAGCAAAATACTTCAGATGCATGTGAGTTGGCCTTCAATTACTCACCATGATCCTCCGTTCACTTCTTATTAGATTAATCTGTTTATTCATTGATTTGCTGTTTTAGGTGGGTTTTCCTTTTTAGATTTACAAATTATGATACAAAGAAGCTGCAATTATGAATACACTGTGTATTTTAGATGATAGAATAAAATCAAACATTCTCTTTAGCTCTTGCATTTTACAACATTGCAACACAGTCAGTTAATCTAGCAAGATCAGGAACTGACTTAGGAACTATCTGCCATTTCTTATATATATACTTTCTATTATACAACTCCTATTTATTTGACATAGAAGTGCACTTTTGCTTGTTGGTTGGTTTTTAGTTTTCATATACAACAATTAAGTGTCTGCTGTGATAATTCTAAGGAGTTCTAGGCATAAAATCTCTGATTCTTATGAATCTCAGAGACTTCAGAATCTCTGAAAGGCATAGAAACCACAGAAATTAGAATTTAAACATGTAATACTTAACGGAAAGTATGCCAATAATAGATACAATAAGCATAGATTGTTCTCTTCCAGTTCACTTTTTTAGTGTTCCATGAAAGTTTTGTAAACTTACATTTAGGTTAGCAAGCCAACACTGCAGCTGTTACTTTCAGACATGAAAAGATTTGTCTTATTCATTCAATTTTCGGTAATTATACAAGAATGTTTTAAAAATACGTTGCTTTTTCTTTGTATGTCTGAAATTTTGAGACATTTATTAATAAAATTTAACACTTGATTTCTAAGAGGGAGTTATGCATAATAAAATACTATTTATTCTAAAATTCTGTACTTTTTCAAAAAAGATAGTAAATGTTTAAAAGGAATACAAACATATGTGTAATACGTTAATAGCATAATTAACCAAGTCTGCCTAGACAATTTAACATTATATTAAACCAATTTTCCATGTTCAGAAATAATACGAATTCTAACAAGAATCACTAAAATACTTGGCAACTATGACTAAGTTCCCTGAGTACTAGTTTATAAACAGAATACTACTTAGAAATACACTGCTTTGGCCGGGCTCGGTGGCTCAGCCTGTAATCCTGCGCCTTGGGAGGCCGAGGTGAGTGAATTGAATGAGCCAGTGGGTTCGAGACCTGCCTAACAACTTGGCAAGACCTCATCTCTACAATAAATAAAAACAAACAAACAAACAAAAAATTAGCCGAGAGTGGTAGTGCGCACCTGTAGTTCCAGCTACTTGGAAGGCTGAGGTGGAAGGATCGCCGGAGCCCAGCAGGTCGAGACTGCGGTGGCCGGGAGCGGCCACTGCACTCCAGTCTGGGTGACAGAGTAAGACTCCAACTCAAAAAAAAAAAAAGAAAGAAAAAGAAATACACTGCTTTTAAAAAAGTAAAACTCCAAACCAGGAATCTTATCTTTGTAGCTAGTAGGGATACTAAAGTAAGAAAGATACTGATCTAAGTTTCAGGTGAACCTGAATATTTATCAGAAAGGAAATACTTAATTTCCCTTATTACATGTGCAATCTCTTTCAATTGTATGGAGATCACTAGAACTGACCGGCTGCTCTAAAAGTGCTTTTGTATTTTTTTTGTTTGTTTTGGTTTTCTATAATTGAGTTGTTCTCAAACACTATACACAACAGTGACATAAGGTTTTTGTTCAAATGTATCCTTGACGTCAGTCTCAGAAATTTTGAATATCAAGGCAAGAGTGAGGCTCAGGAATGTGCATTATATTAATGAAAAATTACCTTTATTACGGTTACATTCCAAAGTGGAGAGAAAAGGAGGAACATAGAAAGGTGAGGGGGTGAGCTAAATGTAAGGTGGTGAGACCATGAAGTGAAAATATGCTTTGAATATGTGAGAAAAATCAAAGATACCAATGAGATTGTGAGTAATGAGAAAGGGAGAGAGCTGTAGGAGACACAGTTGAAAGTCTAGTACAGTTTTGTAGACCATCAGCAGGACTTTGGCTATTAACAGAAGATAGAAAGTTTTCTGATCAGAGTAGTATGACCTGGCATAATTTATCAGGTTAATTTTGGTAGCTTTTTTGAGATTAGCATAAAATATGTAGTGCAAAAGTAAAAGCAAAAAAAAAAACTAAAAAATTATTGCAATAAGAAAGAAAAGTGACGTGAGCCAGTTTAGTAGCTGTGTGTGCAGATAGCAGGAAATTACAAGATTCCCTATTTTATGGGTGGAAATAATAATATTTGCCAAAAAGTTGAATACTGGGTTTGAGAGAAAGCAAGCAGTCAGAAGTCTCCATGGTCTTTCTCCTGAAAATCTAGAGAAATAGATTTGTCACTTGACTGGGAAGAGGACAAGCGTGAAAGAGCATATTTTTTGGAGAAAGACCATGAGTTGAGTATGAACTTTTTAAGTCAAGATGACTAATAGACATCCAATTATATATCTTAACTAGGGAGATGAATTCAAAGTCAGGGAAAAATTTTTCTGATGAAAATAATAAATTTGGGAATTCTCAGCATATAAATGCATTAGACTGGATGAGATAAATAAGGGAATAAACACAAAGAAAAAAAAAGAGGTCCAAAGATCAAGGTTGAGTATCTGAAGAAGATCATGAAAGGGTAATTGAGAAGTTTCCAGAAATGTAGAAGTAAAAGTAAATACATTTCTTGTCCTGGATACCAAATGTGGAAAGTGCTCTGAGGAAAAGTACATGGCCAACTATGTCAAATGTTTTAGACAGTAGACAGAATTTAACATTAGATTTATAAATGTTGAAAGTCATTGGTGACCTTGGCAAAAATAGTTTTCACAGACTGAAATAAGATATGGTGTAAAAAGTCTAATGGTAGTGGTTTCAATAAAGTGTTGGAGAGAGAGAATTTTAGGCAGTAAGTTTAATAAACTTTTTAAATGGAAGAACAGAAAATAGTGATTTAAGAGGAAAGTAATGTTCAGAAAGGGTTTATTTCAGTTGAAAGACATAGAAGCTTCTGGTGGAAAAGAAACAATAGCAAGGGAAAAAAGAGTAATGAAAGAATGAGAGGAGAGAATGTTTTTCTGGGAGGAATGGGCCCTCGTACAAAGAGAGAGGTAATGACCCTACTTAGAAGGGTAGGAGTTTATTCGTAGCAACAGGGAGAGGAAGAATATATGGCTTTAGATAAGGTAGGGTATAAAAGCAATTATGTTTTGGGAGCTTGTGGAATTTCTCTTCTTGTTTCCTCTATTTTCACAGTGAATGCATTAAGGTTATACAGTGACTGCGTGGATGATGGAGAGCTGATGGAGAGTTGAACTGAGATGAGAAAATAGGAATTTTGGACCTTGAATATATTATAATATATTATAATATCACCAGGAGCTTTGGTTTGGATATGGAAATTAACCTGAAAGCAGTCAGCCTCATCGAGGTAAGTTATGGTTCACCCTCCATGGCTACTGGTTGAAACCTCGGTTCCACTCTAAGTCTTTCCTATGCATATGAGTCTTTCTCATGCATGTGTCAGGTGTTAGTCTGAGGATTGTGACAGTGGTTCAGATAAGGGTTCAGAACCGTCAGCTTATGCTACCTTGCTTTGAGCCTTTCCTGGGCATGTCTGGATTAATGCCTGAAAGTTAATTTGCAGAATAGAGGATACTCCTGAAAGTTATTCCTCCTCTGTGACATTGTACATTCTACAGTCCATAAAGTTTTCATTACTCCTATGCCCAGAAGAAGAAGTGTCTATCAATGTTTTCTCTTTTTATTCTCTATTTCCTTGATACCCAGTGACCAGCACCACACTCAGGGAAAAGCCACAAAAACAAACAAAATCATCATCATCATCATTATAAAGCTGAAAACTCTGCTGCCTGTTCTTCAATTCTCCAGTATTTGACTCCTCTCCATATGTTTCCTGTCCTTGTTTACTTTTCAGAATCATTTATTGGTAATTTTGTTTTTGATTTGTATTTTATCCCCAATTTTACATTTAATCATCAGGAGTTATGGGTTTATACTTCCAGATTGAACCCAGATTGAAATATTAATATAAAAAGTTTTAAACTGTGTCCTAGCTAGGTTTTTTTATGATGTAAACTGGCTTGAGGGAAAAAAATGTATACAGAAAAAAGGAGAATTAGAGCAGAGATTCAGAAAAATGACCAGATAGATAGAGATAGCTTTTACTTTTGGGTTTCTTATGAACTTAATTAATAAATCCATTCAATTATGAGAAGCAGCAATATTCCTGCCTTTGGATTTAATGAAGAGTTCTTATGTCCTTATAATATATGACATCACTTTTACTAAAGTGTGTTCATAGTGTACTCTCTTATTTGCAACCTGGACAGTGTGCATGGTAGAATATAAAGACTTTACAAATTATTCATTCTTAAATCCAGGTGATTTTAAGCCTTTTCCAAAAAGAATAATCTCTGACATGAATCAAGTACAAATTGCACAGGGACACATACATGGGTTCTGGCTCTAGAAGTCTGAAGTACAAATAAAATCTTAGAAAGTTTATTTTTATTGAATAGGCTTTAATTTGTATTTTTTTCAGATTTGCTTCCTTTGCTAATGGCACTGAGTCATTTTAATAAAATTTAGCATCTTGCAATTAAATTCCTGCACTATGCAGGTAGAATCGATATGGCCCATACACTTACACTGAACATAAAGTTGACATTTTTCTTTCTTGTTAGTGTTCTTTATTCCACCAAAATGCCCACAGAGACTATAATATTTCCTGCTATTTTCTAGATTTTTCCATAAGATAGGGCACATTTGAAAGTACATCATGGGGGGACTTCCGGTAAGATAGCAACAAGACATGTTGGACTGTGAGAGTCTCTGCAAAGGCCAGTGTCCATAAAGACTCTCTGCATGAGTAGGTGTGGGCTGGTGGGTAAGCGAAAGTCCGTCTGAAGGGAGACTCGGGTTCACGCACCTGGAGGTGACTGCAACCCCCACCACCCTGAGATAAGAGCCACTGGTATGCAGGATCATCTGCCATTCTGGGGACTCTCCTGAGAAGTGCTTGCTGAATTCAGCTGATTCTCATCACCTGGTGCCTGGCCCACACTATCACCTGTGACAACAGCAAAGTGGCTGAAGCCCCAATCAGATCCATGGAGAGCGAACATTGAGGAGAGCTGGAGACAAGCCCCATCCCCAGTGAGGAAATGTTGAACTCAGTTATTTTCTCTGTCCCGGGACCGACCAGAGACCTGCATTGCCCCACCCAGCTCCACCCAGCCTCCAACTTGGGACCTAAGGTAATCTCATAGAACTCAGAGAGACATAAGCCCCTCTCCCCCGTTGGATTAGACACAGGCATGTCAGATCTGAGTGGGAGACTTAACAGGCAGCAAGCTAGGTGAGCCCAGATCCAATCTTCTCTTCTCCCACAGTAGGCCTGGGGCATCTGACCCACACTAAGAGCAACCTTATCAGCCTATGCTGAAAGCAGAGGGAAGAGTCTGGAGATCAGAGATGAAAGGAAGTTGGACTTACAGGAACGACCTCAGAGCAAGTTTTGCTCATTTTTGTTTGTTTGCTGTTTTTTTGTTATAGCTTTTTCCTCCCTTTCACTTTTGATAATGATTTTGTACTTGCTTTGTTTTTGTTATTTTATTGCTTTTTTTTTTAGACTACCTGACTATGTATGGGTATTTTTGAGGGAGAGTACATCAATGGGTTTTTTTTTTTTGGTCAATTTGTGTGTTTGTATGATTTTCTGTTTGCTTTAGTTTTTTTTTTACTCTTTCTGTCTGTGTTTGTGTCTCCTTTCATTTGTTAGTTGGTACATCTGTCTGTTTCCCTCTTACTCCTCCCTCTCCACCTTCCTTTCATTCCCCCTTCTTCCTTTTTCCATTCTTTTCCTTTTTCTTACCTCATTTTGCTTTCAGGGAGTAAACAAAGGAAGTTGGAAGGGATTCAAGGTCTATGAGGGAGCTATAGCAGAATTATGTTGCCACCTAAAAGGCGAGCTGTTCCGCAGTTATCTTGTTGTAGCTAAGGTTTTATCTGTACTCCATGCACCCGGATATGTGGGCATCTGAGACACTGCTTCATGTAGCAGGCTGTATCCCTCACAGCCTGCCTTTGGCTAGGATGCAGAGCTTCCAAGTGAGACCTTGCCTATGAGCTTGGGGCCACTAAGCAAGACCTTGCCTTCACTTCTTTACTCAAGGCCTGCTACAGTGACAGTGCTTGTCTGCTCCCCACATCATATCTACTCCCGACAGAATGGCAAAATGGATAAAATATAATGAGGCAACAATATATTGTATCCAAGAGACTCATCTCACCAGAAAGGACTCTCACAGACTCAAAGTAAGAGGCTGGGAAGCAAAATTTCAGGCTAATGGAACACAAAAGCAGGAATTGTGATCTTAATATCAGACGAAATACCCTTTAAGCTATCAAAAATTTAAAAAAGATACAGAAGGTTCTACATAATGATAAAAGTTTCAATCCATCAACAAGAAATATCCATCCTAAACATATATAAACCCAACATAGGAGCACCAACTTTCATAAAGCAGCTTTTAGGTAAACTTAAAAAAGACATAGACTCTAACACTATCATAGCTGGGAATTTAAATACCCCACTCACAACTCTAGACAGATCATAAAGACTAAAAAAATCAACAAGGAGATCCAGAATCTCAATGTGATGCTTGACCAAATTGACTTAAGTGATGCCTACAGAATACCCTACCCAACAACCATGTAATATACATTCTACCCATCAAAGTATGTAATGTACTCCAAGATCAACCACATTCTTGGCCGTAAATCAAGCATAAACAAATTTCACAAGGTTGAAATCCTGTCATGCACCTTCTCAGACCACAGTGGAATAAAAATAAATATCAACACCAACAAAGCTCCCCCCAAACTCACAAAGACACGGACATTAAACAGCATGATGCTAAGCAACTCATGGGTCAACATGGAAATCAAATCAGAGATTAAAAAATACCTGAAAACAAATGAAAATGAAGAACATCTTACCAAAAACTCTGGGATGTCATGAAAACAGTAGTAAGAGGGGAATTCAATTCTCTACAAACACACGTGAAGAAAATGGAAAGATCACAAGTTGATAGCCTAACAAATCACCTAAGTGAGCTGGAAAAGCAAGACCACCAACACCCTAACTTCAGCAGAAGAATCCAGATCACCAAAATAAAAGTCCAAATTAGGCACATGGAAAACAAAAAGATAATTCAAAAAAACAATGAAACAAAAACCTGTTTCTTTGAAAGGATAAGCAAGAAAGCAAGATTGATGATCCCCTAGCTAGACTGAAAAAGAAAAAGAGAGAAAAAGCCCAAATAAACACAATCCAAAATGCAAAAGGTCAAGTCACAACTAACTCAGAAGAAATACAAAAGATTATCAGAGACAACTATGTATACTTATATAGAAACAAACTTGAAAACCTAAAGGAAATGGAAAACTATTTGACATCACACAAACTCCCCTAGTTGAAACAAGTAGAAATTGAGACCCTAAACAGACCAACAACAATCCAGGAAATTGACTATGTCATAAGAAAATTGCCTGCAAAAAAAAAAGCCCTGGAACAGATGACTTTCCAGCAGAATTCTACAAAAAATACAAGGAGGAACTTATACCAATCCTACTGAAAGTATTCCAGGCAATCGAAAAAGACAGAACTCTTCCCAAAGCATTTTACGAAACTAACATCACATCGATACTCAAACCAGGTAAAGATTCAACAAAGAAAGAGAACTACAGTCCAATAGTTTTGATGAACGTTGATGCTAAAATTCTCAACAATATCCTAGCAAATCAGATTCAACAACACATCTCAAGAATCATCCACCACGACCAAGTAGACTTCATCCCCTGGGTGCAGGACTGGTTCAACACTCGTAAGACCATAAATGTAATTAAATACATCAGCAGATGTAAAAACAAAAACCACATGATTATATCATTAGATGCAGAGAAAGTTTTTGATAAAATCCAGCACACCTTCTTGATAAAAACCCCTGAACATCAAGGCATAAATGGAAGATACCTCAAAATAATAAGAGCCATCTATGAGAAACTCACAGTCAGCATACTGCTAAACAGACAGAAATTGGAACCATTTCTCCTGAAAACAAGAACAAAACAAGAATGCCCACTCTCACCCCTCCTTTTCAACATAGCTTTGGAAGTCCTAGCTACAGCAATCAGACAAGAAAAGGAGATCAGTGGTATCCAAATAGGAAAAGAGGGAGTAAAGCTATCCCTCTTTTCAGATGACATGAATCTATACCTTGAAAACCCAAATGAATCGGTCAAAAACCTCCTTGCACCGATAAAAGACTTTGGCAATGTCTCAGGGTATAAAGTCAATGTGCAAAAGACAGTTGCATGTCTGTACACCAACAACAAACAGACAGAAATCCAAATAAAAAGCACAATCCCATTCAGAATAGCCAGAAAAAAAATCAAATACCTTGACATCTTCTTAACCAGAGATGTGAAAGGCCTTTACAATGAAAACTACAAAACACTGTTCAAAGAAATCAAAGACAACACAAACAAATGGAAAAATATTCCATGCTCATGGACTGGAAGAATTAACATTGTTAAGATGTCCATCCTACGCAAGGCAATCTACATACTTAACGCAATACCCATTAAATTGCCAGCAGTATTCTTCTCAGACCTGGAAACAACAATCCAGGAATTCATATGGAAACATAAACGACCATGAATTGCCAAAACAATCCTCAGTAAAATAAAATAAAATAAAGTAAAAAGCAGGAGGTATCACACACCAGACTTTAAAATCTATTATAAAGCTACAATAATCAAAACAGCCTGGTATTGGTACAAGAACAGGCATATAGACCAGTGGAACAGGATAGAGGATAGAGATTCCAGAAGCAAAACCTCAATTTCTCAACCAACTCATCTTTGACAAAGCCTCCACCATCAACAACTGGGAAGAGGAGAACCTATTCAGTAAATGATGCTGGGAAAACTGGCTGACCACATGCAGAAGATTAAAACAAGATCCCTACCTATCCCCATACACAAAAATCAACTCTAAATAGATCTAAGACCTCAGTGTAAAACCTCAAACTATAAGAACCATAGAAAATGCAAGAGATACCCTTATGGAAATTGGAACTGGCATCATTCATGATCAAAACCCCAAGCACCCATGCTACAAGAGATAAGAGAGACAAGTGGGACCTCATCAAACCGACAAGCATTTGCAGAGTAAAAGAAACCATCAACAGACCCAGGAGACAGCCCACAGTCTGTGAAAAAATATTTGCCAACTCTATTCTGACAAAGGCTTAACATCTAGGATCTACAAGGAACTCAAACGTGCCAAAAAGAAAAACACAAACAGCCCCATTACAAAGTGGGCAAAATATATGATTAGATAGTTCTCAAAAGAAGACATATGAGCAGCCAACAGATACATGGAAAAATGTTCAGCCTCACTAGTCATCAAAGAAATGCAAATTAAAACTACAATCACTGAGATACCACCTAATTCCAGTCGGAATGGCTATCATCAATAACTCAAAAAACAACAGATGCTGGAGAGGATGCAGCGAATAGGAAACACTTCTACACCTTTGGTGGGAGTGTAAACTAGTACAACCTCTGTGGAAAACAGTGTGGTGATTCCTAAAAGATCTAAAAGTTGACCTTCCATGTGACCCCACAATCCCCCTACTGGGAATATACCGGGAAGGACTCCGATCACTCTATAAAAAATAAATCTGCACATATATGTTTATTGCTGCATTGTTCACAGTAGCAAAAGCATGGAACCAACCGTGATGCCCATCAAAAGAGGATTGGATAAAAAATGTGGTGCATATACATGATGGAATATTGCGCAGCCTTAAAGAAGAACAAAATCATGAACTTCACAGCAACCTGGATGGACTTAGAGCCTATAATACGGAGTGATCTTTCACCAAAACAAAGAATTAAGTATCACATGTTCTCACCCATAAGTGGACTTTGAACAATTATGGTAACACTATAAGAAAATGATTGGCAGTAGTGGGAAACTGTCAGGAGGGTGGCAGGGAAGTGGGATTGGCGGTAGTGGGAATCTGCCTGGGGGAAGGGGGCACACTTCATCAACAAGGGTACCTGCATAATGAACATTTGTATACCTAACCCTGAATTGTACCCCACATCGTTAAAATTAAAAAAAATAAAATTAAAAATTAAAAAAAGAGAAAGTACATCACGAAGAAGTCTTGAACCTACCTCTCCAATATTTGCAAACCTAAAACATTACTATTATTCTCCAGTAGGCATTAGACACAAACCTTAGCATTTATTTTCAGTTTGAAAATTTTACTGGCTCCAAAAATCAGCTTCCCCTAAGAAATCTGTTTGTTTTTGTTTTCTGGTATTGGTATAAGAACAAGCATATAGACCAATGGAACAGGATAGAGATTCTGGAAGCAAAACCTCAATTTCTTGTTTTTTTGTGGTCTCTCTTTTTTTTTTTCTTTTTTTGAGTTGCAGTTTTACTCTGTTGCCCAGACTGGAGTGCAGTGGCACGTTCAAGGTCATTGCAGCCTCGACCTGCTGGGCTCAGGCCATCCTTCTGCCTCAGCCTTCCAAGCAGCTGGAACTACAGGCACACGCTACCACGCCAGGCTAATTTTTGATTTATTGTAGACACGAGGTCTCGTCAAATTGCCTGGGCTGGTCTTGAACCCCCAGACTCAGGCAATCCATTCGCCTCGGCCTCCCAAAGTGCTGGCTATGCCACTGAGCCTGACTGGTCTTCTCTTTTTATAGCTTATCTTTGTACTTCTTTTTCTTTTACTTAAAAAAAAAATTATCCTGCTTTTTTATGTTAATAGATTGCAACTTATCAAAATCAATTGAATTCATACAATATTTTCCTAAAATTTTCTAAGAGAAATCCACATATGATCTCAAAATGAACGTGATGTAGGGTAAAACAATGTATGAGACAAATCTATCTTTTAAACATAAGCATGCTCCCTTTCATACTTATAATCTTGGATAGTTCTGTTTTAGCAATCTCTTTTGTGGATTACTGAAGCTAGCAGTCCATGAGAACCGGAGCACAGTGAGATCATACAAATAAATCTTGAAATGATTGTGCTAGATTCCATGCTGCTATATAAAAAGTGGTGTTTTTTGGTCTTTATTCTTCTGACCTTGAAAAAAATTAAAATTCAATTTCCTTAATGTCTTCTTTGCAAGAAAATTCAAGTATTTTTTGAGTCTTGATAATATCGATCTATTTTGAAGACATCAGAATGGGGGAAAAATTGATAAAGTATCTTTCTCCGTGAGAGATAAGCCTAGCACCTAGAAAATAAGCTATCTAACTCTCAATATGAACCCTATTCCTGCTTTCTGGGATACACAGTAGTAGACTGAGACTCTTCAAATATTTGAAGTCCATGTCTCTATTTCCCTCCTTTTGACTTGCAGAAATGCTAGGGGAAACTGTCAGTCACTAAGATGTTCAGTTATCTTTTTTTTTTTTTTTGGCATACAGCCATTAAAAACTTCACTATAGTGTATGGCAGAGAAACTAAAAACATAAATTTAGATGATCAGTCCTTACACAATAGAGCTCAGCTGCTATGGGTGATATTTGCTTGCTGGAAGAGCCTAATCACACCATATAAATAGGGAATCTTCCCAAGTTAGCTGTTCTAAACAGATTACACTTTCCAGAGAAAAACTGGAAGTTTGCGAAAGTCAAAGACAAAAGTCATATCCATTGGGGAACAGAGCAAAGGCGAGATATGGGCAAAAGAGTTGTAAAAGTGAATAAAGAGCTAAGGGTAAGTCTGGGTACTTCAAGAGTGCTCAATTAGTGCATGGTAGGTGATCATTATTGTTGAAACAAGTAATTATACATTACATTTGTCAATGATTTAATATTTATAAAGTGATTTCATATATAACAATTAATTTGGTACGTGCAAAAAACGGTGAGTATCCTATACTCACTTGACCAGGAGGAAGCTAATTTTAAGAATTTTTTTTTTTTTTTTTTTGTAATTACCTTTTTTTTTTATTGTGATATTGAGGGGTACATTTAAGGGTTAGGTACGGTACACAAATATGTCTCATTCAGGCACCCTTGTTTGTAAGAAGTGTCCCCCCATCCCCAGACAGGTATTTACTGCCATTAATTGCTTCCCCTATCCCTCCCACCCCCCCATCGTTTCCCACCACTGTCAGTCATTTTCTTCTGGTAATACGTTGGGTGATCAAGGTCTACTATATGAGTGAGAACATGTGATACTCAGTTTTTTGTTTCTGTGAGAGGTCACTCAGTATTATAGACTCTAGTTCCATCCAGGTTGCTGCGAAATTCATGATTTCGTTCTTTCGTATGGCTGCGTAGTATTCCATTGTGTATATGTACCACATTTTTTTAATCCAGTCCTCTTTTGATGGACAGCA
>CAUYQG010078989.1:0-20453 GCA_963574415.1 Tarsius wallacei | reverse complement strand
CTGAGCCTGCGGGTTCGAGACCCACCTGGGCAAGTGAGACCTCATCTCTACAATAAATCAAAAAATTAGCCGGGCGTGGTAGCGCGCGCCTGTAGTTCCAGCTACTCGGAAGGCTGAGGCAGTAGGATCGCCGGAGCCCAGCGGGTCGAGGCTGCGGTGGCCGGGAGCGGCCACTGCACTCCAGTCTGGGCTACAGAGTTATACTCCAACTAAAAAAAAAAAAAAAAAAAAGTTACAAAACACATATTATTCCATTATACAGATGATAAAACTGAAACCTTCCAGAAGTGGTAGATAATTTGCTCATAATCACACGTACAAAATGGATTTGGGACTGGTAAGAATTCTGACTCCAAATTTCAAGATCTCATCTATTGTCTCAAGAGTGACATGTGAAATAAAAACTATTACAATGTAAAAGGCAGGACAACAAATTTGTTCTGGTTTTCCCAATACTTTGCTGGTTTTACAAATGAATGTCCAGCATCCTGGGAATCCCTCAGTCCTGGGGAAACAGGTTTGGTCATTTTCATGATAGATTTTATATCAGTGGCATGGAAACAAGCACAATGGCAGTATGTACAGAGGAGGAAGCCATTCTTTAGGACTCAGTAGTACTGAAAAAGGTTTAACAGAGTGACATTTGAATTGGACATTGTGCAAACTGTAATAAGCACAGTAGAAAAGGACAGCAAGAATAGACCAAACATAGGTTTGATTATATTGACCAAATAGGCAATATAAACAAAGGCATGGAAAAATAATTACATGACAAGTTCCAGGATGGGTGACTAGATTGGCACAGCTGCACTGAAAGCCTAAGGGAGAAAAGGGACAGGAAAGTCGGATTAGAAAGGAAAGCATCATCTAGGTGGGGGACCAGAGTCAATCTCAGAAGAGAGACTTAAGCCTAAAGATGTAGTTGTACCTCCATTTTTCTTCCATAACTCTAAAAAGGAGGTAAGATTTGAGAAAAATTAGGGCTTTTGGTTTATGATTTAGTGAGGAATATATGTGCCTGGGTAGGGGGATACCAAGTGTTTCTTGACTGGAAGTATGATTTATTACAAGGGGTAGAATTGTTAGGCCCACAACAAGCAGTGACACATCAGATAAGTTCAGGGAGAAAAACAAACAAGATCCCCTTTCCCATCGTTATCCAGAGTTCTTTCCTCTTTTCTTCTTGACCTAATAGTTCAAGCCTTCAGTATTGACTTTAAGTGACAAAAATCCAATTAGACCAGATTAAGTCAAGGGGCAATTTATGAATTTGAAAATCTGTAAATTCAGTAGATAAACTCATTTTAGGCATAGCTGGATTAATGGATTCAAACAATGAAAGAAGACCTAGTTTCTCCTCATCACATCCCTTGCTCCCTTTTTGTTGGCTTTATTCTCAAGTAACATGTGGTGACCCCCATCATGTACAGGTTCTTTTTGCAGGGGCAAGACAGCTGCAGCAGTGGCATAAGGACATATTCTCATGTTCTAGCCTTTTTGTAATAATTAGTTCAGGGGCATGCTGGAACCTAACTAGAGCCACTTAAAAGCAAAAAAGCATCTCACTGCTCTGCAGTGGATCTCATTGGACCCCATGTTGTATTCTGGAAGAAATTACTGTGGACAGGGAAAGTCAATACTCTTCCTGGCAAGACCTAGTTCACACATCCTAATCCTTAAATAGGAAGTGAAGTCCCACTCAGACCATATGCAGTAAGAAGGGGATAGTAACAGAGGCCAAAGATTAAAGGAAGAAAATAAATGAATATTTATCAATTAACTGTATCTTTGTTCTCCTTTTCCCATACCTAGAAAGAGAAATGGAGTGCACTCATTACACTCACATGCATTCATCAGAAACCTGTGACAGAGACCTGCTAATTACTCAACAAGCCCATTTTCCCTTTATCTGAGGACTCAGCTAGGCTCCACTTTTCAGCTTCTCTTGCAAAAAAGAATGTCCAAGTGACTGAGTTCAGCCTAGGGAAATGTAGGCGTAACCCATGTAAACTACTCCCAGGCTATAACATCCTCATGTGAAACATCTCTAGATTATTTTCTTCTCACATTCTATACCTGAATGATGAGGATTCTAGGAACTTACAATAGGACTAAACCACAAAAGTATAAGAAACCTGATTCCTTGAATGACCCTATGGAAAGCCACTTAATCAGTGCTATGAGCACTGTATTGAACAAGAAGTAGAAAGTCATTTTAAGACACTGAAAATTAAGCATTTATCTGTTATAGCAGCTCATGTTAGCCTGTTACAAGGCCCTACAGAACTTGGCTCACTGGGAGTCTGAAAGCAGCATAGTTAGCATGTTAAGACCTCTCTATCCCTCCAATCCCATTAAATCATAAGAAAGGGCTTGAATAAAATATAAGCAAACACAAGTGTACATAAATAGCATGGAAATGAGGAAAATTGGAAGAAAAAGGAGATTAGGAAAAAAAACAGATTTCTTAGGACATGAGGTTCAAAGAAAAGTCAGAAGAAAATGAAGAGGGGTTTCTGGGAAGGAAATGACTAATACGTTCACAGTATATATGCCTACTTATGTGGTAGAAAGATATGTATCATTAATTAATTGTGAAGATGCCACAAATAAATATTGAACAAGAGGAAAAAATTGAATCTTTAGCTTTAGAACAAGAATTGTATTGGCAAAAAGTATACTCTTATTGGTGATCACGTCACATTTTAACTGTAGCCATTGCAAACCAAAACTGTAACAGGCATTTCCATAAAAGACAAATATATAGGAAAGGTGAGGTGAGGCAGATTTTTAATGTAAGTGAGACAAGACAACAGGATAAGAAAAAGAGGGATCATTTTCTTTTAGAAGATATTAAGCTTATAGATACAGGCCCCATCCGTAATGCTTGAAACACTAAAAAAAAAAAAAGTTTTTCTAAGCTGAGAGAACAAAGGAGCATTTCCTTTCTTGGGGGCTGAGGATATGGATGAAAAGCAAAGCCTTTGATCAAAAGGAAAGTTAGGAGAGACTTATTTTAGCTGTGAACTTGCCAGAAAAAATAGTTGTTTTTGTTGAATATGGTAGCACAGGAATCCCACATTAAAAGCTTGAGAGGAAGGTTATAATTCAGGGCACAGACTCTGATAATTTGTTTATCAGAAATGAGATAGTGTTGTGTTTTTCATAAAGGAGTAAGAGGATCAGGACGGGGGCGGGGGTGTTACCTTGAATATCTGCTCCTGATCCTGGCAGGTTTTCAAGACAAATCTACATCATATCTAATTCTATTCCAGTATATTTTATTTCAAATGATAATTTTTAATTCCTTTTTAGGATTTTTAAATTCTGCTGGCAATCTTTTTTATACAGACGGAAAAGGCGGTCCAATAGCTTTATACAGACGGAAAAGGCGGTCCAATGGCTTAAATAAGAAAAGTATTGAGGAAAAAAAGTAGTATAATGCAGCTGTTAAAAAAAAAATGGACCATGCTTCTTTGTAAGCTGTGGCCCCCTCCCCAATCTGGAGGCTGTATTTCCGCCCTCCTCCCATCTACTTTCTAAATAAACCATAATTTCCAATCTAAAAACCCCAAACAAACAAAAAAACAAATTCTGGAGCTAGAGATCCTGGTTCCATTCCCAGCTCTGACACATTCTAGCTACATTGAACAGATGACTTAATTGCTCTATGCCTGGTTTTCCTCATATGTACAACAGATATAATACCCATCTAAGTAGGCACAATACTTAGAAAAAAAATCACAAAAATAGTAGGTACTATGTACGTTTTAATATATGTGTCAGCTGCTTCTGCTATTATTTTATTTGTATCTGTTCCAGTTTTTCTGCCAGGAGAACCAGGGCTTGGGTAAAGAAAGAGAAGTAAGTTATTGAACGTGGAGAAAATATTACACTTAGTAACAGAATGTCAGAGAATGCTGGCTGTTTCCCTAACCATTTCTTCTCCTTCCTGGATAACACAACTAAACTACATCTCCCTGCCTCCCTTATAGTAGAATATACCCATATGGAACTGAATTCTGACCAGTGGAATGCAAGCAAAATAAATATGCACTCTTTCCAGGTCTGAGAAGTTAATAATAGCCTTTCACTTTCCAGTGGCTTGATACAGACAAGCACAGTGACCCTGCTGAAGGTGGCAAGGGCACAGAATGGCAAAGGCAGAAAGCTGAATCTCCATATCATGCCTTGAAGGAGCGCTACCATGATCGCCCATTTTGCACAAATGAGTAATAAATGTATTGCACATCTGTAGAAATATATTTTTTGGACTCTTTTGTTATAGCTGCTAAACAGGCCAATGTAATAGATCCAAGCTCCCAACCTATCCTCTCATGTTTAATTCCTATCATGATGTTCTGAAATAGATGTTATCCTAATTTTATAGCTAAGGAAACTAAGGCTCACAGAAATTAAGGAACTATCTTGCCCAATACTGTGAATGTAATAAATGGTGGAGCCAGATTTAAATCCCGGTTAATCTGCTTCAAGGTTTATGACATTTCTAGCTTCTGCATAATATTGCAACATGGAAAGTGTTCTTCCTTTCTTCCCTCATTTGTTCCTTGGTTTCTTCACTTCCTGGTCACTAGTAGTTTAAACTAAAGCTTCTTGTTTCAAATCTGTATATCCACTTTGGGAGATCTAGGATGATGCCTTCTAAACACATTCATCTCTTTTACCACATTCTATCCACATATGAGTTCATAACAGGGAAACAAGTGTGTTTAATCTATCTGTTGCAGGAGACACGGAATTGCAGTAGCCTTTCAGCTGGCCACCTTATCAGAGAAAATGAATGGCAGAGCAGAGATAAGGAGAGAAAGATAAAAAAAAATCTCAGACCAGCAGTGATCTCCAAAGTGGGGCATATAGCCCACAGGCTGTGTAAAACGATCCACTGGGATACACAAAAACAAGATTAGAACTTCTGTTTCATAATTTTTGCTTTATTCATCCTTCAGTTTCTTTCTCTGTATGTTTTATAGGTAGCATATTATACTACAGCATTTGCCTTTAATTTATAAGCAAATTTTAGTAATGTGTAATTAGATTTATTCTGATAAATAATAATAATAATGCCGATCAATAAACCAAAGCAATAAATTCTAATTCCTTGCCTGCTTCAACAGACAACACACCACATTAAGGAAAACAACAAAACACACAAACAAAATAAGTGTGTAGAGACACATCTTGACTATCATATGAAATAGATTAATTCAAATAATATCATATAAAAACAAGATTCTACCAAAGAGTAGTTAATTTAACAAAAAAACAGAAAATGAAGGTAATATCT
The DNA here is from genome assembly GCA_963574415.1 of Tarsius wallacei. Lineage (NCBI taxonomy): Eukaryota > Metazoa > Chordata > Mammalia > Primates > Tarsiidae > Tarsius > Tarsius wallacei. The sequence continues at coordinate 15,148 of CAUYQG010078989.1, read as the reverse complement.
ATTATGTCTGCCTTCAAATATAACAAAAGAGAATCCAACAAGTTAAAACTGTTATTAAACTGTAGAAAAGTCAGAACTATATAAGTGAGTTTTCTGCTGAGAAGCTTACACAAGGTTACTTTTATTTTTTGAAACCTAAATTGAAATAACAGATGCCCTGAATATATTCAGAATAAAAATTTCAGCCAAAAGATTTAGTGCTTAGAGGGGGAAAAAATCAGAAGACCTACTTCTGAACAAAAAAGAGGAGAAATAAATAGGTAAAAGAAATGGATGATAAAAAAAATCCAATAGCCTTTGAAAGATTTGTTCTCCAAACACTCTTAATTACCTGCCAATATGGAATGACTATGGAAAGAGATACTGAACTGACTCCCAACTGACTTGAAAGTCCTCCAAGTCAAAGAAACTGAAAAGTGTTGTCATAAGGTTGCAAATAAGGAAATACACCTCTGTTGAAAGTCCCATGTGACTCTTACATGCAGCTTTAAATAAGTCTCTTCTCTTAGAACCTTAGCCTCTAATTAAAAAGGTTAATTTTCCCATCCTTTCCAGCAACCTCCCAGGGTTCAGAGTGAAAAATAATGAGGTTTATCATCATGAACTCAACAAGACAGTGCAGCTGAAGCCAGTTTTAACAAACCAATCAAGAGCTATTTTATAAGGTAGCAAAAATAATATTATCATAGAACTTGGTTTTGATCCTTAACAATCTTATCTACCCCCGTGACCCACTGTATAGATTCCTACAAAGTCTTGAATGAAATCAAGATGAATAAAGCAAGAATAAACTCATGGGTGAAATGTGAATGTTTTTCATGAATGCTATGCTATTATAACTACCTCAAGGTGTTTGCCTTCATGACACGGTGTTCTTTTCACCGATTTGTTGAGAGAGAGAGAGAGAGAGAGAGAGAGAGAGAGAGAGAGAGAGAGAGAGAAACTTGCTGGTCTTGAAACGCTATTGTGTGGACCTGCTTGCATGGAAAACTACAGTCTTTCTGCTCACATCCCATTTCCTAAAAAACATACGCTGTAAACCTCAAAATACAAAAATACAAGCACGTTTCAAATCATTCTACACAGGTGTCCAAACAAATCAGTTATGTGGCATTATTCCTTGCAATGTCCATTTCCCACCACAGTAAACTAAAGGAGCTTCCTATGCAATTAAGTGGCACTGTTATTCTGACAAAAACGTCCCCGCCCCTTTGTTGATTCCAGTAGAAAAACTAGAAAAAGTTCCACGAACAATCCTCTCCGGAATTCCTCCTTACATAAATCTCCAACACACCGCAAGATCCAACCCACCCTCCTCCACGCAGACCACACACCCGAAGTGATCAGTCATGCTGATTCGCCCTGCACAACCTCCGCAAGTCTTTTCGCTCCGAATCTGGAGACCCCAGTCAGCAACCAACTGCCCTATCTCTCCGTTGCGCGAAGCCGCCTCCTCTCAGCTCTGCTGTGCTGCAAAATGTTTTCACGCATCACACTCCCTGACTGGTTCAGGAGATTCAGGAGCCCACGTCCTCCTACCCTCACCTCCACACCTTTCATAAATAGTAAAATACATACACGAAGCACAAAGAGAAAAGGCACGAAGGTTTGGAGCTCTCCTTCCAGGAGAGAGAGGGGATTGGTGTCTGCGGGGCGACTGGCGCACATTTCGCCGCGGTCTGGGTCCGGCGGGGAAGAGATGGTCATCTTTTCCTCTCAAAAGAAACTAGTACTGCTCCCCCCCCAACCCCCCAAGGTGTTGGAAATGAATGCCACCCCTACAAGTTCCCTCGTCTGAGACTGGGGAAACTAGGTACCTTAAGAGCAAGAACCTGGTCAGTGAGGTTCGCCGCTGTACCCCCAGCACTTAGCACTGAGCCTGGCACACAGTGGGCACTCCAAAAATCAGTGTCTGTGTAAACACGACTCTTTCCATCCTGTCTGTGGGATCCTGTTCCCTCAGTCCTAAGTCTCTTCCAACCCCAGCCTAAGTTCGCCTCCCTTCACCCTGGGCTGAAGCTGCATTGTCGGAACCCCGGAGACCAACATCGGAAGCGAACCCCTGTCAAGAACCGTTCTCCAGGGGAGCCCGGAGAGCGGGCAACAGCCTGAACCATTGGAGGAGCTGATTTTAAGGATTCCCGAAGCATTCCGGGCTCTGGGTTCCTTGTTTTGTGGCTGCCTCGCAGTGCAACAAACTTATTTTCTCACTAAAAAGAAGGGTCGCTGTGGGGTGACGGTGGCGTCGTCGGGGCCCTGTCCTTTCCTAGGTTCAGAGCGCTCAGCGACCGCTTATCCGACCCTCCAGGGCTGCCGGGCTCAGGTGGTACGGCCCCACAGCCGCTGCCCTGCCCTGCAGAAGTGACAGCCCTGGGAAGTCCCCTGTCCTTCAGGCACCTGCGAGGACCATACTCTTTTCCCCCAAATCCACGAGCAGGGGTGATTGAGGCAGCGCGCACCCACGCTGGAGCCGGACCCGGACAGCTCGCGCCTCCACTCACCTGGGCACCTGAGCGCTGGGCTGATGGGAGGCTCGGGTGCAGCGCCGGCACAGTCCGAGGGTCCCGGTGTAGTGGCGAAAGCTCTCTACTTGCAGCCAATCCTGGTGTTGAACCCAGTGCTCTGTCTGGTGCGGCGCTCCCCTCCCTCCCCGCGTGCTTGGCGGCTCCAAAAACCCGGCGCGCTGGAATTCAGGCTGTCAGCTCCTCAGCCGCGAGGAGGGGGAGACTCTCAGCGAGGCGGAAAGGCTTGGGGAGGGCGGGAGCCACTCGCAGCAGAGCTGGGCATGCTCAGTGCGCCGCCGAAGGGGGCGCGTGCGGGCGTGCAGCACCCGCCCGACCCTCCCCAGAGGAGGCAGCCCTTGTCCCCAAACGCGGAACTGGAAAAGGGCACCTCGTCTGATCCGCAGGCCAGTGGAGATGATCAATCCGTTTCCCGTGCAGGGGCATAGAGAGTGTGCTGCTCAGCGACCAGGGATGTACCGAGGTGACGTCGCCTTCCTTTGCAACCAGAGTATGGGGCACAAGGAGGCGCGTCCTGCCTGGGTACCCAAACCTCTGGCCTCCGGAAGGCGCGGAACTCAACGAATCCTTACAGCGCCCTGGCCAAAGAAACAAACACCTCTGCTTCGGGACTAACAATTGCTGAGCCGTGGGGTGTGGATGTGCGAGTGGCACTGAACTTGAGAAGCCGGAAGAGGGGCTGGAAGCTTTTACCTGCCTGTTCCGAGGCAGTAGACGGGCCAGACAGGCAGCGTTACGGATCTGAAGTCTCACTCTTACAGTGTGCTTTCAAGCTGGAATGTGTGTGTGGGAGAGGAGCCGGTTGCGATGAAATAAGTGCAATGATCAATTTGTGGGGCAAATCAGAAACCTTATTATTCAAAAGCATGTGCTTTGGACAGTTACGTTACCATGGTCATTCTACAGTATGAATGTTTCCTTGCAGAACTGGCTCCCCTCACCCCAATTCCAAACCTCAGGGTAAACCGTAGACATTGGCAGCGATGCCCCCGCTCCTCACCAGCGCTGTGCAAAGTAACTTTGACAGGCAGAGGAAAGCCGACCCAGTCGAACTCATCTGGAATGCATTTCCAGCAACCCCGAGAGCAGCCTGGGTTTCTCTCTCTGGGAAAAAGCCCCAGGGGTTTTGCTGAACCCAGGTCTTCCTGTTCATCGCTCAGCAGTTTAGAACTACATAAACAACCTCTGATCATTTACACAATCATGTAAACCTACCCTGACATCTCCATTATGTGGAAAAGATGTTAACTGGAAAACTATTTTTAAACTACTGTAGTAAGCAAACAAGTATCCAACGCCAACAAATATATGCAGCAGCCTTGTTCGTTCACAGTGTTGGCTTGACTTTGTGTTGTATTTTGTCTTCTGTTTTTGTTTGGTTGTTTTTAATTAGTTTATGTTTAAATATTCCTATTCAGGAAACGGGTAAATTCAGACACGGTGATAGGTATCATTGTGGTCAAAATGCTCACTACTTGAAACTCCTTGACTTTCATGATTACTGAGATTAATGCTGAAGAAAAGAATCCTTTTCCCCCCAAGATTATCTAATTACTTTAACTTGGAAATAGATTTTAAGGGTTTTTGCTGTTGTTGTTTGTTTGTTTTACCATCTTGTTGTTTGATGTGTTTCTTTACAGAGGCACATTTGCAAAACTGGAATATTGGCAATGCAAGTGTTTTACATGGTAAATAACTAAGACAAATGGTTTCCACTCGCTTTTAAGGCTTTTGTGCTCCTGCCAGAATCATAACTTACATTGTGATTTTTTTAGATTGATTATTTTTCTGCAACGAGTCAATTAAATATATATATATATATCTAACTAACTCATATATGTGATTTTCAGTGAGAATGTATGACAAAATGGTTAACCAGAAGTTCTCCAGAAAATTTTTCTGTATATATATATATATATATATATATATATATATACTTTTAATACATTAAGGAGAAAGGTGGTATTTTAGACTCAACACAAAATTTGAAAGAATAAAAAAATGAAATAAGCTGTCACATTCTCCCACTGGGACTACAAATTGGAGCAATTTTCAAAGTTTTATAAAGAATTCAAGCAAAGTCCCTTAACTGTATTTCCGCATTTCAAATATAAATATTTTCTTCCTTTTAACCCTCATTCTGTTCCTGTTAAATATTATGCATTGTGTTCTAGTAGATGCTGGGAAACTAAAGGTGACCAAGACTTGCTCCACAATTCACCAAGTAGTTAGGAAAACAGACATGTCAGACACTGATCTGGGTTGTGTTGAGGAGATATCAGTTAAACATTAAGCAGGAAGGCATTTTTTTCTTTTCACCAACATGCCTGCACTGATCAAATGCCAAGCTTGATCAGTACACTCTCCCAATGTTTCCCCCAGAAGAACCCAGGCTAGTTTAAAATGCGACCAATAATCCAGTCCCTTTTTTGCATCCTGCAGGGAAGACATGATGCTCAACAGCCACCTCTGCCAAGAAAGAAAGCCTCTCATTGAAGCTCCCAGGATTGGGGAGTGTTCCTAATAGGCAGTCCCTGTCAGGAGATGGAAATGTTTATTTTGACAACATCCTCACACATGTGTCCCTGCCTATCCAAGACCCTGGCTGGGTATCAGTTTCTTGCTCAGGAAAACTGTGACTGGGATTCTCTAGGGGGAAATGTTCCAAACAAATCAATTAATGCTGCCAGCAGCAAGTTCAATACCACTGCACTGAGATACAGCTCTGTATCAGTGCATGAATGAATTACTGGTGCTTGTGTACCTTGCAAATAATCATCACTATAATGCAGTGGAAAATGTTTCCTGCCCATTTAGCCTAAGTATCACCTTAGCAGAGAGCTGCAATAACCCCCACCACACTGTCCCAAATAACTATTTACATATATGTAAAATTTTACCTCCAGGTCTTTTAATATGGAAGTATCTATGTGGACACAAGGTCACCTATCACACTCATTAAACCAATTGAACGAGGTCTGATAACTCTTAAGGGAAATCAAGACTGAAAATGCTTTTTGACTTTTTGGAGACATGGGTGGAATAAATTATCAGGTTTTACTCAGCATGCAACAGTTCTAAAAACTCCAGAAGGGCATCTCTCTTTTCCTCCCTCATCCCTCACTTTTTCCTTCTCCCCACATCCTGGGTTATTTGGTGGGTGTAAATTTTATTATTAGGGGAGAAAAGAGGAAGCACATCACGGGAAAATAAATATATTTCTTCTGACGACACCTGATTTCATTTGATTTTCTCCCTACTCCTGGCATCCAGTGGGATTAAAGCAAACTCATAAATACCACCCTCCTTGTTCTAAAAGACTTTAATCAGGTCATCAAATAACACGAGTTACTGGGTCAGATAAAAATGCCTCAGTTTTATCATTAGTATTTTTTTAAATGTATAGGTACCTGAATAGATCTTCAGGTATAAACTAACACTTGTGTCCCATCACATTTTTAAAACATAACTTCAAATTTGCTTTCATCAAGTGGATAAAGCAGTATTTTTATAAACATTTGTGACAAGAAGAGATTTGTGTTCAGTTTTGAAGCACAATAAAATAGAAATCAAGTAAGGACTTTCAGACCAGCCTCCAAAAGCTCACTCCTATGCAATTGTCTTAGGTGACTGATGAACACTTGAGCTCCAAACTGAGGACATTGGAATAATAATGGCCACATAGTGGGATAATCATAATTAGCACACAAAGCACAGTTAATTGCCATGAAGGTTGTGACACAAACTGACAGAGTCAGAGAAAACTAGAAGCCTGACACCCTAGCCAAGATTCCTTTATAAACTTGGGTACGAGACTCCCACTGGTTTTTAAGCATAAGAATGTAGAATTGGGAACCAGTCAGCTGTTCTCCCTTCACACTTTTTTCAGATTTTCTTGAATTCTTTATACAAAATTCAAATATAATAGTTTCAAAGGTTTTTACCTTGCAAAAATATTTATGGTTAATCTTCCTTGTCTCAAGTAGTTATGTTCTATGAAATAATTGCAAACACTGGGGTAAAGTAGAAGAAGATAGCCTCTGGTGACAAGATTTTCATCAACCAATAAAGACAGCTTGTTTAATATATGTTGTTGATTCATTAACACTGAACTCATAGCCTGTATGTAGCATCGTAATCCTTGCCTGAACAAAACATGTGTAATGTGTGTATTTTCTCTGTAAGGCACACCACAGTCTTCTTGTGCTTAGGAACACTAGACAGCACTCCAGCACTATGCTTGAGGCCACTTTAGACAGCAAAATCGCCAACAACAAAATACAAAAATGTGAAAAACGTGGCACTAAATATACTGTAAAAAGTAGACTTCTTTACAGTCTGAGAGTTAAAAGCATCGCCTTGTCTGACCTTACCTGGGAATGTACCTGTTGAGTGACTCCAATTTTTTACTCTCTGTGCATCTACAAGTACCTGTTTGTGTCTACAAGTGTCTATTTAAGTGCTTAGGTATTGACTTTAGGTTTATAAATATATTTTAGCAAGTGGGGAAATTTGCAAGTATAGTATCTGTGTATCATGAGGGTCAACTGTACCAAATATCTTCTGTAAAGAGTCACATCAGTCCATATACTATTGATTTAATTTATAGTTACTCAATTTGTCAAATCATTTGTCTTTCCATTTTAGCCTAAACAATTGATACTATCATCACATAACCTAAATTATTTTCTAAAATATTGTCATTTTGTGCACATTGTTTCAATATCATTTTCATCACATACAATGTGTCTTTAATTTTTTTTCATATACTAAATGATTTTCTGTACCCTAACTTTTATTTATTTATTATCTTAAAAATGTGGAGTACAATTCAGGGTTAGGTATACAAATATTCATTATGCAGGTACCCTTGTTAATGAGGTGTGCCCCTCCCTACCCTGGCAGTTTCCCTCAACTGCCAATCCCACCTCTCCTCCCCCGGCAGTTTCTCATTACTGCCAATCCCTTTCTTATTGTATTATGATAATTGTTCAAGGTCCACTTATGAGTGAGATCATAGGGTGCTCTGTTCTTTGTTTCTGTGATAGATCCCTGAGTATGATCAACTCTAAACCAATCCAAGTTGCTGTGAAGCCCATATGTTTTTCCTTCCTTATGGCTGCATAATATTCCATTGTGTATATATGTACCACTTTTTAAAAAAATCCAGTCCAGCTTCAATGGGCAGCGACTAGTTTTATGTTTATGCTATTGTGAACGAGCTGCAACAAACATGCATGTGCAGGTATATTTTTTGTAGAATGATTTGAGTTCCTCTGGGAATTTTCCCAATAGGGGGATTGCTGGGTCATATGGAAGGTCAATTTCTAGTTCTTTCAGAAATCGTCACACTGTATTCCAAAGAGATTGCACTAGTTTGCATTCCCACCAGCAGTGTAGAAACATTCCCTTTACTCCACATCCTCGCCAGCATCTGTTGTTTGTTTTATTAATGATGGCCATTCTTACTAGGGTTAGGTGGTATCTCAATGTGGTTTTGATTTGCATTTCTCTGAAGATTAGTGAGACTGAGCACTTTTTCCCATGTCTGTTGACTGCCCATATATCTTCTTTTGAGAAATGTCTATTCATGTATTTTGCCAACTTTTTAATGGGACTGTATTTTTTTTTCTTTTCAGTGCATTTGAGTTCCTTGTAAAGTCTAGATGCTAAGTCTTTGTCAGTTATACAGTTGACAAATATTTTTTCTCATTCTGTGGGCTGTCTTTCTGCTCTCTTGATGGTTTCTTTTGCTTTGCAGAAGCTCGTCAGTTTAATGGTGCTGGGAAAACTGGCTGATCACATGCTGAAGATTGAAACAGGACTCCTCCCTATCACCATACACAGACATTAACTCTAAATGGATCAAAGACCTAAAAATAAAACCTCAAACTATAATAATCTTAGAAAATGCAGGAGAACCCTTATGGAAATTGGAACTGGCAACCAATTACTGATCAAAACCTTAATTTCCCATATCATAAGTAATAAGATAGACAAGTGTGCCCTAACTTTTAAAAGCTAAATATTTAATCTAAGAATATACTACAAATTAATCAACATCTATTGTTGAACATTTAAATTGTTTGGGTATCTACTATAATAAACAACTCACTGACAAACAGAGTGAAGTTAAATTTTGCACACATTCTAAAATATTTTCTTGAATTAAGTTCCCAGAATATGAACTACTGGGTCAAAAAGTATTGTGATTTTTGTCATTTTTAATTATTAGATTATTTTTGGTAAATATTCATGATCTTCAACAATTAGAGGTTCGGGGAGGCTCTAGACCTAATTCCCAACACTCTCAAAATAATATAATAAATTATAATAAGAGATGATTCAAGGTTAAATTCCATACATGTAACAACCTCACAGACTTGTTTCTAAAGCAGTCATTCAGACTGTAGGCTCAATAAAGTCCCAATTCTCTGTCCTTACATTTTCTCCAAAAGTCCTTTGAATCAGAAATACTCTAGAGGTAAATGCAACAATACTGCAAGGGCAGGATTCAATTAAAGTCTTAGTTGGAGTCAGGTAACAAAATCCTCTGAAAATTGCTCAATGTAAAACTGATTGGAATCATAAGCACAGAGCACCATTCCCAAGAATGTAAGCTATTGGGCTCACCAGATTCTCATACTGTGCTCTGCAAGGCAAAACTCACTATGCAATATTTCTAGCCAAACCCATATCTTAAACACTGTTTATTTCACTATTAAAAATAATTATTCACCATGATAATAATCACTGCTACCTCCAACTGTCCTAATTAGCAAAGCTTCAATTGTTGATAGCAAATAGAGTTAGCTGAATCTCAGGTGAGCTTCTAATAAGAGTTTATAGATGCTGCCTACCTCTGAAATATGTATTACTGATTAGGGAACTACCGATGTTGGCTAGTGCAGCTCCACTAGTGTAGGTTAAAACCAACACACTCAAAAACACATGCACACACACAACCATCCACATGCCATCACGCTATATGCCATTTTTAAATAAATAAATGCAACATGGAAAAATTATATACAATTTTAATGTGATGTTTATTCATTTGCCAAAACTGGTGTCAACTTACTCTCATCATAGTGTATATTTTAGTTCTTTGCATACTTGCTAAGTGAGGATTATAATTTTATTCATATTCTTTCTAACTTGTGGATGTAAAATGTTTCTCATTTTCATTTTTTTATTAGTAGTGTTAAGGTTTTTGCATATGCATTCTATGAATTGCCTCTTTGTGTACTTTGTTCATTTATTTATGAGTGTTCATCTTCATCCTGAAGATTTGTCAAAAGTTTTCAGTATATTTAAGATAGCAAATTTGTATCTATTGCAAATATTTCTATTTGCCTTTTAATTATAGAAATATAAAAGTATTTTACATTTTTATATATTTTACATATTCAAGCATAATGATATTTTTGCAGTTCTATCTTTGATATATTTTAGAGGTATTTTCTCAGGTTCTGACATGAATGGCAATGTAAGGAGTTCAATGGGCCCACTCCTCAGTAAAATAAGCATAGCTAGAGGTGAAGATTATTTAAGCATATACACATTTAAAATCTCCATAAGTAGTTTCAAGGCATCATCAATTAAATAAATATATAGTCAAGATAATTTAGTAAAGCTCAGCAAGAACAGTGAAAGTCTGTGGCATTTGAAGCATGACTTTCTCCCTGCAGCTCATTATGACAGAAACTTTACTTTCGGTGGGTGCAACTAAGGACACAGCTCTCCCTCTCCCCCCACCAGCCCCCAGACCACAGTGGAGGAAATGTGGTGTCTTTCTTGGAGGGGCCTTCCTTTAGCATTTCTTATTTTTCTAACAACTACCTGTTGCAGATCCTAAATATCAAGTCAGTGGGTCCAAGATGCCAGGGCTACCTTCTTTCTACCAAAACATACTCACAGAGCAAAGGTCTTTCCTTGTCTTCACCAGCTCATATGTAAGGAAGTGGTTCTGTTAAAGAGAGGTAAACCTAGAATACCAGAGGCTAATATTAAGATCCCTTTTAAATCTAGTTTGTCACTCAGAGAGAAGCAACTGGTTGTCCTCTCAACCAGTTCCAAAGCCATGGCTCAGAGATTTTTGCCCAGGAAAGAGGGAAGTCATAAAAAACAAACAAATAAAACAAATCATTGCATGCATACATACACACAGACACACACACATGCACACACACAAAATTGACTTTACTTGAAACAGTATAGTGAAGTTCAATCCTATGGGTGCTCTCAAAATCAATGGAGGTTTTGGTGGGAAGTAATTAGGAAGAAAATGGTAGTTTCAGGAAGGATATAAACTTACCTGACACAACCAGGAAAAGAGAGCTATGACGAGCTCTCTTTGGGTCAGGGCAAAGCTCAGACATTGATCTCAAAATTAGCTCATAAAAAAGCCCATGCTTAGTTGGATTATTTTCAGTCTAGGGAGCAATTTCAGCTCTAGGGTATTGTCATAACAATAGATCAATCAGTTGTGAAACAGAAGAGCATAACAGCTGGGTGTGATCATGGAAAAAGAGAGTGGAAGAGAGCCCTTCTAAAAGCACTGTCATCCCAGGATGATTGTGTATACGCCAGCCTGCACCCTCTGAGGAGCAAAATCAGTCTTCATTCTGTGAGGAAAATAGACTTTACTATAATAGCCCAACAAGTGATTATACAAATAAACAAGCAAGCAACAGTAAAAACCAGAGGTGGAGGAGATCCTCCAGAGTTGTAACAATATATTGTCTAAAATATCCAGTTTTCGCACACACACAAAATGAGAAATGCAAAGAAACAGAAAAGTTTGACCAATACAACAGAAAAATAAAAACAGGCAACAGAAACTACCTGTGAGAGATACCAGATGTCAGATTTAGAAGAAAAAAAATATAGTATCTTCAAAGTAACCTTCATAAATATGTTCACATAATGAAATTAAAAAATGACTTAAAAGTAAAGGATATAATGACAATGTTGCTTCAAATAGAGAAACTCCATATAAAGATATTAAAATAATTTTTAAAAGAACCAAACGGAATTTCTAGAATTGCGAAGTAGACTAACTGAAATGAAACTTGTTTATGAATGTTTAGAGTGGCATTATTTACAATAGCCAAAAAGTGGATACAACCCAAATGTCCATCAAATGTTGAATAAGTAAACAAAACGTGGCAAATTAATAAAATTGAGTATCATTTGGCCATAAAAGGAAGAAATTAATAACACATGATACAACATGGATGGACCTTACAACATTCATGTCAACTTTAAAAAGCCAGTAAAAAGCCAGCTTATATGATTTCATGTATGTGAAATATCCAGAAAAGGAAAATCTATAGCGACAGAAAATTGATTGGTGGCCACTTAGGTCTGGGGACTTAGGGGAGATAGGGAGACAGGAAAATGATGCTTAAAGGGTACAGGTTTTAACTTAGATGATGAAAATTTTCTGAAATTCATTTTGATGTTGGTTGCACAACTATGGGAATACACTAAAAACCGAGTGTATGGAATGTAGATTATATCTCAGTAAAACTGTTACCAAGGCCAGGTGCAGTGGCTCATGCCTGCAATTCCAGCATTTTGGGAGTCTTAGGTGGGAGAATTGATTTAAGACCAGCCTGTGCAACATAGCAATATCTAGTCTTTACAAAAAAATAAAGAATTAGCCAGGCATGGTGGTGCATGCCTGTAGTCCCAGCAACTTGGGAGGCTGAGGCAGGAGGATTGCCTGTGAGCCCAAAGAGGTCGAGGCTGTAATGAGTCACTGCACTCCAGCCCTCTTACCTGGGCTGCAGAGTGAGGCACTGACTCAAAAAAACCAAAACAAAACAAAAAATCACACACACACATACACACACACACACAGAAAATTATTCTCATTTCAAGGGACTAGAAGTACACACCCATGTTTTCTCCTACATATTATGTTTTTATTTTAAAAATATTTATCTTTAATTCTTTTGTCTTAATTTCATCATTTTTAGGGGTGATTTTTGTTTTCTAAATGATTAGTCAGCTGCATCAATATCATTGAATATGGCAGTTCAACCACAATATCATCAATTCTATTTTTGCAAAATAAATAAAGGTGTCTTGAATTGTGTGAAAAAACTACTAATTTAAAAGAACACAACTAACACGAAAGAGAATAACTTCAAGGACTAGCACTTGGCGGGAAACGTTTTTTTACTCAAACATCCTGCTTTGAGGAAAAGTAAGTATAAAATAAAACGGTGACTAATTCTTGGAAGAAGAATCTTCTTAACAAGGTGAGAGTAAGTATAATTATTCTCATGAGAGTACCATGAGAGCAAACTGATAATATAGCAGCAAGGGCAGCAGAGGCGTTGGGGGATCAGGTAATAGGCATTTGGTGCTGAAATAAAAATGACAAGTCATGCATGTCATGTTTCTCTAAGAAATCTGTTTTCAACAAATCCAAAATGCCAATTTATTATTCCATAAAGTATAACATGCAGTTATACAGGTTATTTATTCATTGTATTATTGTAGAGTTATACTATTATCATTCTTACTAATTATTATACATCTTCTAAAATATTTATTAGGATAAGCGAAACTTTGATTCTTCTTTCCCTGTAAATTCTTGGCAATTTTTGTTGATTGATCCTTCTGAATAAATATTAAAATGATTTTGTCATGTTAAAATTATTAATGATATTTGTATATGGATTATGTAAAATATGTTTAAATAATAATGATAATAATACCTAATACATATTTATTTAGTGATTTTGATGTGTCAGAGAATAAGTTTAATCTGTACATACCTTATATCAATTGATCTTTATAAAACCTCTATGAGGTAGGTAGAGGGAGTGTGTATGTGGGCGTATGTGTGCGTTTGTGTACAACTTTTAAAATAGTAAACACATATAGAAAGTTATATAAATGTGGAGGTCAATAAATTGTTACAAATTGAACACTTACACACTAGTAAATATATTGACATAGAACATTGCCAGCACTCTGAAAGCTCCCTCATACCCTCTTTTCCAATCACTAGTCTCTCCTCCTTCTAAGGATAACCACACTCCTGATTTTTAACAATCAGTTTGCATTGTTATAGTTAAGGTGTGCTTTGTGCAATTAATAACAGTTGAGTTTTTTTATTCCAGTTTGACAATCTCTATCTTTCAAGTGGAGCAATATTTACATTTACATTAAAAGTAATTGCTGATGTGTTTATATGTAAACCTGCCACATTAGTATTGGTACTGCCTGCCCTATGTTGTTTTATTTCTCACTTTATCTTTTTTAGATAGATTGTTTTTATAAATCAATGTATCCCTCTATTAATTACCTCCTGCTTAAATCTTCTTTTCGAAGTCACCTTAGAGATTGCAAATTCATCCTTAACATATGAAGTTTAATGTTCCCTGGAACTTGTTCCCTTTCACCAGTCATTCAAGAAACTTAGAACATTTAACACCATGCAATCATCCTCCAAGCTTACTGGTCATCGTATTGTGCTTTTAAAATCTCAGTTCTTTTCCTGTCTCTCATCTATCTAATTGCTACCCATCTATTTTTTTTCTGTGAACCGAGGAATCCAATCAGTCACTGTTACTACTGAGTTATACAGTCATTGCTAATTTATATTACCCACATAGTTACCTTTTGACTTTCTTCATCTCTTCTGCCTCTCTTATCGTTTATCTAGGTTCATTTAAAATTGCCTATATTGAGGATCTTCTGTTAATGCATTTTCTCTTGTATTTCTTGTCTGAGAATTTATTTATTGTTTCTTTGTAAAGAATATATTGGCTGCACTTGGGTTGTATCAGTTATCTATTACTCCATAAAAATTAGAAAACTTAAGGGCTTAAGTTTTTGGCGGGGGGGTGGGGGAGATTGGCAGTAGTGGGATTCTGCGGGGAGGGGGGTCATACATCATCGACAAGGGTAACTGCATAATGAATATTTTTATGCTTAACCCTGTATTGCACCCCACATCTTAAAAATAAAAAACAAATAAATAACATTTTTTAAGAACTTGTATTTGCTCAGGTTCTTTGTATCAGCAATTCAGATCGATTCTTCTGTTATTCCTGCCCATATTACTAATGTGATTATAGTCCTCTGGAATCTTAACTGGGACTGGGTGTTTTAAGATGCTTTTTTTCTCACATCTTGTGTTACATGCAAGACATCGGTTGAAATTTCTTCATGTAGTTTCTCATTCTCAAGGAGGCTAGCATTGGCTTCTTTACTCATTCTTTTATTTTAATTATAAAGATGTGGGGTACAATTCAGTGTTAGGTATACAAACGTTGATTATACAAGTACCCTTGTTGATGAGGTGTGCCCCTCCCTCCCCTAGCAGTTTCCTTCAACTGCCAATCCACTCCACCTCCCCTGACAATTTCCCACTACTGCCAATCCCTTTCTTATAGTATTATAATTGTTGAAGTTCTGCTTATAAGAGAGAACATATGGTACTCTGTTCTTTGTTTCTGTGATAGATCA
Organism: Tarsius wallacei; assembly: GCA_963574415.1. Taxonomy (NCBI): domain Eukaryota; kingdom Metazoa; phylum Chordata; class Mammalia; order Primates; family Tarsiidae; genus Tarsius; species Tarsius wallacei. The sequence goes on along the minus strand of CAUYQG010078989.1, from coordinate 134 downwards.
TTGAGTATGATTGACTCTAAATCCATCCACGTTGCTGCAAAGTCCATATGTTTGTCCTTCTTTATTGCTGTGTAATTTTCCATTGTGTATATGTACCACATTTTTTTTAATCCAGTCCAGCTACGATGTGCAAC
>CAUYQG010078988.1:0-14422 GCA_963574415.1 Tarsius wallacei | reverse complement strand
CAGGAATAAACAAACATTTCTTGCTGGCAAAAATGTGATGGTTGTAATGGTTCCTTTTTTGATGAATAAAGATGTGTTTGAGCCTAGTTATAATGATTTAAAATTCACAGCCTGAAATTGCAATTACTTTTGCACCAACCTAATAGTTTCTATGGGTCACGTGAGACCTGATTGTTGAAAAAAGCTTGGCACCACCTCCTCCTTCTCTTGCTTCCACTCTTACCGTGTAACACACCTGCTCCCCTTCTGCCTTCTGCTATGATTGTAAGCTTTACGAGGCCTCACCAGAAGCCCAGCTGATGCCTGTGCCATACAGAGTCGTGAGCCCAAATACATATCTTTTCTTTATAAATTACCCAGTTATTTCTTGATAGCAGTGCAAAACAAACAAACACAGCACTGTTTTTACTGGTGTTGCTTTTGTTATTATTTTTTAGCAGGTGTGACTACTTTGTCCTTGAATAGAGTATATCTTAATCAATTAAATATCTTCCCAAACATATATCATAGTGCAGGGCACTGAGAAATACACATAAATTGCATTTAGATCTCTGGCTATAGGTCTTGTCTAATATTTCAAATTCTAGTAGAAACCTTCATCTCTATTCTGTAGACAATACAAGTGTACACATTTGTACCCAACTGATCTTCAAGGAATATCTTTAGGAATAGGTAATCTTGCAAAAGGAAGCCTGAAGGAAACTTTGAAGGGCTGGGGGATTTAATCAAAGGGTAAGTTCCTTTCTGCCAGTGGCTGCCGGTCTAAGAGGTATCTTTTTATATGTTGAGTGTCAGCAGGTGTCACTTTTTATATCACACTTTGTTCTCTTTGGAACACATTCTCCCAGACGTTAAGTGGAACAGCTCAAGGTTTTTATAAATCCAGTGTTGGGGTCAATTGAGAAGTGTTGCAAGGAGTTTTTTTAGAATAACAGAATGAGTCAAGTGTGTAAATGACTTTCTATTGGTTGGAGTGGATTCATTATTTGCTCTATGGTAACTTTATCCCCATCACTGCTTTACATTCCAATAAGCTCATTTGAGTCAGAAAGAAAGGGAGAGGGTTGCACCTAGGAACTTATTGGTACCATCTGATGTGGACATCATGTGTCCTGTATGCTAGGGCAGAAGAAAGGTTGAGCCCTGTGGTATGAATGACTGATTCAGAAACAGGGGTCCAACAACTGGTCATATAAGTGACTCACAAACAAGAGAAAACGTTCACAGAACACGTTCAACACAGAAACAACTTAGAACAATTTAGTAGAAGTTGTCGTGGGGTTGCTGAGATTGGCAAATGAAGAAAACATGCCTCAAATGACATCCCTCCAGCAGAGCAAATGGAACAAAAATATAACTTCTAAGGCAGCACCAATTATCAGTGGTTTTGTTCACTGACATATCCCACAAAATTGCTGAAAAGCCAAAGGGATCAGTCCCTTGGGTTTAAGCTCCAAGTGTGGTCCATTTTGAGATGCATGCAGGTGAGTTCAATCTGGACTTTTGTAAGGTGGGATTGTTGGCATTCTTGGCAAGAATCTGTTTTTGGATTCTTGATGCTGATTCCAGATGTTTTTCAATACAAACAAGTGGGCACGTAGATTTAAATAGGAAAGTTAGTGGTGAGTTACATTACCCAGTGCTTCTTCAGCTGGGCATGTACTTTGAAAAATTATTAGGTGTTGTGCACATTTCAGTGCAAATTGATCGTGTGAATAGCCATTATTTATACCTAGGGTGACCAGATAATATGTCATTTAAACCAGGGACACTATGGAGAGTAAAAGGATTGCTGTTAATCATTACACTGGGACAACAGACATAATGGGGACTGTCTCATTTGGGACATATGGATTTCTTTTTTTTTTTTTTTGAGTTGGAGTCTCACTCTGTCACCCAGACTGGAGTGCAGTGGCACGCTCCTGGCCACCACAGCCTCGACCTGCTGGGCTCCAGCGATCCTTCCGCCTCAGCCTTCCAAGCAGCTGGAACTACGGGAGCACGGCTACCACGCCCGGCTGATTTTTTTGATTTATTGTAGAGATGAGGTCTCGCCAAGTTGCTCAGGCAGGTCTCAAACCCTCGGGCTCAGGCAATTCACTCACCTTGGCCTCCCAAAGTGTGGGATTACAGGCTGAGCCACCAAGCCCAGCGCATATGGATTTCTTATTTGTACCTGGTGAGCAGAGAAGAGTATTCATTCAATGTACCACAGTTTCTCTGTGACTTCTCAGTTTTTCATTAAGTGCCATCATTTTGTACTATCTGCAGAGAGTCTTCCCTTGGAGAGGAGACTTTTTTTTTGGAGTCAAGGGTTTCACTCTGTTGTCCAGGCTGGAATACTGGAGTACAGTGACACAATCACAGCTCACAATCTCCTGGGCTCAGATGATCCTTCCATCTCAGTCTCCCTAGTAGCTGAGACTATAGGCACATGCCACCATACCTGGCTAATTTTTTAGTTTTTATTTTTTGTAGAGACAAGGTCTTGCTATGTTGCCCAGGTTGGTCTTGAACTCCTGGCCTCCAGTGATCCCCCCACCTCTGCCCTCCAAAGTGCTGGGATTATAGGTTGAGCCACTGCGTCTGTCCTCAAGAGGAGACTTTTACCATGAGTTTCAGTGGTACTGGATTTCTGTTCTCTGTTCATTTTATGCCCATTCCCCGTGTGATCCCATGTTAGTCCCTCACTGGTCATGGGGTACAAGTAGGGGAAAGATCATGGGGTTCATCCAGGGGAAGAAAGTTCAGATGAGGGGGAAGTCTTTTTTATTCTTTCCTAGAGGAAGCCATCTTGCTTGTCAATTTCCACTGACTCACACTCTCTGTCCAATAATACATTACTCAATGTACATTTTTCCTTTTCTATTAAAAAAACAGGATCAAAAACAAGCACACACACAGAACCCGGGCTTATTTTTGGCCGTATAAAAACAGCCTTCACGTGCTAATTCATATGAAATGTTTCAAACAAACATAAACCAATAAAATCATTTCTGTGTCACTAACAAGCTTTTAATAATGCTGCTTTGTCGGTAACTTCTTTGATATAATTTTAGGACATCTCATTTTTCACATGCAGGAAGTTGGTATGTGATAACTCACAATATAGGATCCAGAACCAGAGGTGAATCGGAAGACTTTTGGGGTACCATCCTACCAGACTCAGCTTAGAGAATTGGTGACTGGGTCTTCGCAGTTGAACTGTTGAGCTGGTCCATAAACTAGTAAGAGGTTGACAGGAACTGGAATGGTTTACATTCAAGTCTTTAGAATTTGGGTGGACTAGGGGTAAGTGAGAGAAGATGAAGAAAGGGAGACAATAAGCAAAACTAAGGTGAGGGGCTTTTGAGTCTACTATGTAGCTTTTCTGATCTGTATGATATAGTAACTCCTGCCCACTTCATGGAGACGTGGTGGAGATTATGAAAGAAAATGAATTTGGAAACTCTCTTTAGGGTGAAATATTTTGTGCAAATATAAGTCATGTTCTGTCAAGAAAGAAATAAACAGCTTTGTAGTCAAACCTATCCCTAACTTGATCTTCTCCTTTCTGAAATGTCTAAAGAGAACCTTTTCAAGAAGGACAAAACCCGTGCTCAGTAATCCTTCTCGTAGGGAAGAATGTTAATGATCCATGCCTTTTAAGCAGGCATGAAGTGGAAATCAACAGTGAAAGGAGCTTTCACTCTAGAAAGAAGGGCATGCAGGTACCTATATGTCAGTCTTTATTTTAACGAAGTAAATCATCAACAGGACTTTGATTGGGCTGTGTCTTCAATGTCATAGTATTTTACAAGATGTTTTAACAGCCAATTCAGTCAATGTAACCGCCAAACTAGTTGCCTGTTTGAATTGACTAATTGTTGAGTTGTTTTGATTTATATTTTGGGTCAACATGGCCAGCAGAACAGACAAGGCTATGTATGGGAGAGTCTCTGGGACTTGGACTGAGCACTGCGGATGGTTTGCATCCTGTGAATAGGATGTCTAAGCTGAGTTGACAAAGGAAAAACACACGTGATACGTGTTCCTGTCCTGTGCACCACACTTTGGTTCACAGTGGCTGTAAGTTCAAAACTATACAGGAACCCAGAATCAGCAGTTTATTTATTTAGGATTTTTTAAAAAAAGGCCTGGTGTGGTGGCTCACACCTATAATCCCAGCACTTTGGGTGGCCCAGGTAAGAGGATTGCCTGAGCCCACGGGTTCCAGACCAGCCTGGGCAACTTGGCAAGACCTTGTTTCTACAATAAATCATGCCTGTAGTTCCAGCTACTTGGAAGGCTGAAGAAGAAGGATCACCTGAGTCCAGCAGGTCGAGGATGCAATGGCCATGAGCATGCCACTGTACTCCAGCCTGGGTGACAGAGTGAGACTCCAACACACACACACACACACACACACACACACACACACACACACACACACATTTTTTTTGAGTCAGGGTCTCACTCTGTTGCCTAGGCTGGAGTGAGGTGGCACAATCACAGCTCACTGCAGCCTCGACCTCCAGGACTCAGGTGATCCTTCCACCTTCAGTCTCCCGAGTAGCTGGAACCACAGATATGCATTACCATGCCTAGCTAACTTTTTTATTTTTTGTAGAGCTGAGGTCTTACTATGTTGCCCAAGCTGGTCTCAAACTCCTGGGCTCAAGTGATCCTCCCACTTCAGCCTCTCAAAGTGCTAAAATTGTGGACAAGAGCCACCATACTCAGCCAGGATTTTAATTTTGAAAAAAAAAAATTGAAGACAGAAAGCAACCAAATGGCACTATCTATCTAAATTAAAATTTCATGTGTATGCTCTGGGCAAATAAAAATCTATGAATTCCTGTTCTCACACTTGTTGCCAATTTTCAGAGCACTCTTGGGTCTTTCAACTGTGTTTGTAATTAAAATGCCAGAGTTACTCTCATATACCTTCATTTTTCTGTTAGTTCTTACAGATCAGGATTCATATCGTGGTCTCCTTTGTATGACTGGGCAAGTTAATTAATCTCTCTGGGTCTCACTTGATTCAGTATAAAATGAACATGATTATTTTTATGCCATAGAAATGCTATCAACATGAAATACATAGAGACCTTGGCATAGTTCCTTGGTAAAACAAGCTTTAAAATGTTAGTGTCACCAGCAGGGCTACTGTGTAGGGCTGTGTCCTGTTAGGACCACCAAGTGGTAAGACTGGTAAGCTTAACATGGCTGCCCCGATGAGCTCTTCAACCATCTCCCTTCTTACTTACACTGAAGTACAGATCATCCCCGGAATGAGATCCTAGCATTTGCATTTTCTTGGCTTGAAAATCTCTACCCCCAGGTCTACTCATGGCTGTCTCCTTTTCTCTCATTAGTCACAGCTCCACCACCAACCGAGTCACCTCGCCTGGACCACTAACCTCAAGAAGAGTTTCTTCCCTCGTCGCCATCCCACTTCCTGTTTTATTCCTTCATGGCACCTCCCACTTTCTGAATCCTCTTGTTCGTTGATTTACTTATGTGTTGTCCATCTCTCCCAGACTAGAATGTAACTGGTCTGAGAGCAGACATCTTGGTGCCTTGCTCTTGTACCCAGAACCGTGTGCTCATTATATAGCTTTTGAAAGAATGGACAATTGCCAAGGTCAATTATTTTTATATTTAAAAAAATCCACAGATGCTCGTTCTTACTGAGGAGAAGATGGTTTTATTTGAGGTAAATATTTTTCTGCTCTCTTGAATCCAGTTTGTAAGTCTTCCTTCTGCTTCTCTCCAAACTTGGGCACTCACAAGGTAAAATTTTCATTTTCTTGCTCTGCTCTATGCTTCAAGGTGTACAAAAGCATGAGCTTCTAATGCAGGCTATAAAGGCAAGCATCGAGTTCCTCCTGGCTTTGCTGTGTGTCCCATTTATGAGCCAACAAAATATGTTTGGCCACATGTTTACACCAGCAAATAAATATGTCTATGCAATGAAAATGTATCTGCACTAAATCAATTGTCAATGTCTATTCAAATGAACTTTAACTTGTGGCTACATCTTTCTAACCCTTGAGACACAAAATAACACTCCACCCCTATTTTACAAACTAGATTTTAAACATCAGTGTCATTTTGATACACATATTTGTGCATGTATTTTAACTATATCCCATCCCATGTATCCTAAGAGCAAAATAAAATAAATATTGTTGTAACCTGATAAAAGCATGTGGTTTCAGTTACGCTTCCAAAACCGCTCGGATGTTTTTTCTTTCTTAATAAATTGCCTCCTGCTTACCTCCAAAAAAAATTTGTTACATTCTGATTTTGCAAATGGAATTATCAAACATTCCTTAATTGTTTGGTAAGAGTCGCTGTTCTCAAAAAAAAGAAAAAAAAATAGTAATAATGTGAGTTAAATTATAGTATTTCTTACAGTTAAATGTTGTATTTTTCATACCTTTATTTATATGGGTTCCTTTATTTCTAAGAGCATTCTTGAAACAAGTGCTATATTTGTAATAATCATGGTTAACTGCATTAAGGAATGAATAATTTTCAACTGGTGGTTTTTCACAGCCAGATACACCCCTCAGAGCAGGGTTTGCACAGAATAGGAGTTCAATAAATATTTGTGAAATAACTCTTTAGCAGGTTATACAATATTTAGCATGCCTGAGAGCCTGGAAACATTTCAGAAGTATAAAAAGCAATGCAATTGGTTAAATTTGGAAATTATTAGTCTTTTCACATTTGATCTTCTTTTCTGACGTCATTTATAAAGTATTGACATCAGTTCTCAAGCTGCTAAATTTGTTCTCTGAAAAGAAACCAGTACAGAAGAAGAAAGACACAGTATTTTCCATACACATTTGAGATGCTCTAGATGTTCTAAAATTCTAACTGTTCCTGATTTCAAATGCTGAGTGTACTTAGGTGAGTGGCACTGGTTTAGTCTATGGGGTTTGTTTTTGCTTTTTAATATTGAAGCTTCTAAAAAGGTCTCAAACCAAAAAATTCAAAGGCTCTGAAATTTAGACTGACAATAATTAAGAAAATGCAGAAAGGGCACTGGTAGATTTTTAAAAACTATTTTAATACAAGATTAATAGCAATTTTCTATCCAAATCAGAAATGAAAAAAATCTTAACTCAAATCATATTCATTTGACAGTCACATCAACTTTTAGGTTTGATTGGTGCACACATTTATCCTGCATATATATTACGTATATGCACACAGAGACCTCACTAGTATGCCATCCTCAGGTGTCTTTTCATAGAAGTTCCTCATTACAAGGCAATGTCAAAGAGTCCAGTAAACTACTCAACTTTGAATGACGTTCAAAATGTCCCCATGCTAAGCTGAGTCCGTGCTGTAGCAAACCATGACATAGCAAGTCTCCAGAATGCGTACAAATCAATACTCTATTTGTATGAGTTGGCCTAAAACGAAACACTGGCTAATGTCTCCAGCAAGGAGGAACACATTGCAAATTGATAAGTTATGGCTTCCTTTACTCTTCTGTTGGCAAAGCTAACATGTTTGTTTTTGAAATAAAAAGTCAGGCCTGCTAGTGACTGTGAGTGAATGAAAACAAGTTGAGATTTCCGCAAGTGTTGGATAAGTCAAAACTTGCATTTGCTAACGCTTCTACCCTTAATCAAACCGCCTGATAATTAGCTTTGCAAAGAGAGGTAATAAAAGAATCACAACTTGAAAATTTGCTGAGTTTTATTCCTCCTTGGGGACTTTGGTTGGTATTCTGTCTGTAGCCCGAGCCTGTATGTGATGGCAAATGACTTAAAGTAGGCTAATGTCTGCAGCAGGGAGTCTAAATTAAATATCAGGGTTCTGCCTCCAATAATAGTTTCAATGTGTTTGATTTAAAGATTGTTACTTTTGTCATTACTACTCCTTGGCGATGAATAATTGTGTTTTTCAGGGCAGACAAAATAGTATTTTCTATCCCTTACATTTCAAGCAGGCGATACAAATTCCTTAATAAGCTATCTGGGTAAATCACTGTAAGGGAGTCAGATCTCTGGTGCTAATGTTCCTCGGATGCCTATAATCAAAGTACAAACTTGGCCTTCGTTAAAATGACAGAAGGTTGTCACGGTTGTCCTTTAATACAGAACCATAAAACAGAGCTCTTGTTCATCAATTTGCAATTCATTCTTCTCTGCTAAAGACTTTAGCCTCTGTTTAGCTTTTGTTATAACATATACAAAGTATAATATATACCAATTACAGACGTGTATTTCTGTTAGAAAAATACATATTATAACTAAAGAACATGTAAATAGAGGCACTTCAATAAGCTAAGTGTTTGCAGTTATGAGCATCACCCACCAATTTCTAGTGTCTGATTTCAGTGAGGCCATTCCTCTCTACTCATAACAAAAGTTATGATATGATTATGGAATTTTAGGGACCTCAGAGCAAAGGAGGGCAAGTCATAAAAAATAATGGGGCATCATTTCACCCCCTATTACTATGCTGAGATGAGAAAAATTAATTTTGGGGGGTCGATTCTGAAATACTTGCTGAAATGGGTAAATCAAGTAAATGAGTTTTTTTAGGAACAAAAAAATCATCAACTTACATTAGTCTGAAAATCATAAGAGGATGATGATAAAAGCCAGGAAGTACAACTTGAATAGTATTTTGATCACATCCATGCACGGTGCTAGTACTGTGGCATCATGAACCGATAGTCATTTCAGCTCTCTGCCCGGCTCATCTGCATCACTATATGTCATCAATATGAATAATATTGACAATGAAGGTGTTGAAACAAAGGAAGCAGGCGTTTATATATCATCTGTGTGTTTAGTGCATTTAGAACATGGGTTCACATTCATCAATATAAGGTGTACTCATACACATGCACAAAACCTTTTGGGGGGTGGCAGGAAAAACAAGGCATCCTGACCTATTTCATAAAAGAGAATGCAGAAATATTTTTAAAAAGGAAAGACTTGGAGTTTAAAGCCATAAAAACAAGTTATTACTCAAATATTCTGGAAAATCAAAGTTGATTTAATTTGTATTGCACCTTAGTTATCGGAGAAAGACAATACCGATTTCTGAACGTACAATGAAATGAACAACGGAAACGATTGGTCCTTCATAGAGATGTCTTATGTATCATCAGTGACAGGAAGCCGAGGCTTGGCAGTGAAATGGATGGTTTTCTAGATGTATGTCACACTGAATTAAATTGTTAATTTCGTAAAGGTTTAAAAGAAAGGATGCCACAAAGTCTCTCAGAATCCTACATTTTATATTTCATTAGGCATTAAGTAGCAATAGATGCTTGTAAATACTTTCTGTTTTGCAAAAGTGCTCAAATATACTTATACTATTGTGCTGCACGTGTTCTACTTAAATGTGATGACTAAATCAATAACTAATTTTAATTTTGATGAGAACAGAGATAAAAAAAATACCCTTTACGTGTCAATACTGTCAATGAGTTAAGTAAAATGTGACTGGCATACTACGGTGGCTTGACAAATCACTTGTCCCTTCTCTAGATGCATCAAAAAACCCAAGAAACGCATGAATAGCCAACTGTATTCACAAAGCCCCAGTTTGATTTCTTTTGCTTCTCTCTGTCAGGGGGAGCCCAGGACCTGGCCTTGGCACATTTGAAGGACAGATTAGGCTGCGGCCTTAAATTGGCCTATTGAGTTAGGTCATTTATCCACATGCCAAGCCGGAATCCTAGGCCAAAGGTGTTGTGTATGAAAGCAATGGTTTTTTGTGATAACATTCTTTACACAGACAGTTTTCATCACCAGTAAAGTCCTGCACACCCATGGCTGGTCCCACGAGCTCGATACCGTCTAGAACACCCAAGACGATGCACACTCATGCGGAAAGGGTGTGCCCTGGCAAACTTTTAGTAAAATGGACAGTTAGATACGTAAAAAGTTCTCTTTCTTGATTCTTGATGCTCACAGATCACTGAGGAATCCCTTCTCTGAGTAGCACAAAACAAGAAGAGCTGGTTGACAAAACATTTTTGTTACAAAGGTGTGTCAACCCTGAGCTTGGAATTAAGAGGTTAAAATCTGTGATTTATATATATATAGATATAAAAATAGATGATCATACTAAGACTAAAAAAGTGAAAGAAATCTCCATGTCAATACTATATATATATTTTTTTTGTCTGGACTTTTTTGTTGTTGGTGTTGTTGTGAGTTATTTTGTAAGAGAATGCCCTTGGGATGCAGAAACCAACGGATACAAAGTAAATCGTGAAACATGACAACTCACAAATGAATCTAATTGTTTATCAATTCAGTAAAAAAGAACTCTTGTTTTGGGAGGGTCATGAGCACAGGGGCAGAAACATCTCGTTAATGTCAAACCTGTGGCAAAAGGAGTGATCGTATCATCAAAGATTATTTTCCATTGAGACCCTTGGGGAGGATGAATTGATGGGGGTATCCACTAGTAATTGAAGATGAAGAGGAAAATCTGTGCCGATTGGAGACAATGGACAGACATTAAGGGAAGAAAGAAAAATGATGCCATTACTGAAACTGAAATTGGGCAGGGCGAGAGAGAGAGGTGCTGTAGTCATTTTTGTTCTCATATTAAAGATGGGATTCTAAATTTAGTATCAGTACCTCATCAATGTCATATTGTGTGGTCAGAGTGTAAGATGATACCTCCAAGACAACAGCATATTTTCAGTACATTTAAAACAAATTTCAAGTTTTCTCCCGTTAAGCATTTTGTAAACCTGATTTGTCCCAGAAAAGCTTACCCTGGGAGTTGGCTGTCAATGCCAAACTTACAGAGTTCAAGTTCCTTTATTTTTCTCTCCTGTTTGCTTCATTGTTGAAAATGCAGTTGTCTTGGGGTTTGGCCTGATTTTACAAGGAAAATTGTTTTCTTTCTACCTTTTTTTTTACGGGGGAAAAAAAAACTCACAACGTGAGATTCCTTTACTTCTGCAGCATAAAAGCAAATGAAGGTAAGAAACTCTCCTGGTACGAAAGGTTTGAGTAAGAATTCTCTCTAGAATAAACAAGGTCCCCACAGAGAGCTGAAGGAAAGAGAAAGCAGTTCAGTCTGGCACCCGGTACTCTTTGGGAAAACAAAAAGGGAGGCAGATTACAGTACTGCTCTCTTCCCATAGAAAACGGTAAGTTTTTGTGGCATGGTCCATTGTCCAAGAGTGTAAGAAAAAGAAGTGAGTTGGCCATTCGGATAGCTAAAATGCAGTTTCATCTGACCAAAAACCCAGGATTATCTGCGCAGTCTCTGCAGTGCCAGGACAATGCAGACGAGAGACCATGAGAGCAGGGAGTGGCCACGCTGGGCTGCAGAAGAGTCCACTTCTCTCCGGTCGGAATCCACTGCGGGGGCCTCTGTGGTGACAAACTCAAACTCCGTGGGACACACGTCGTCCATGCACCCACTGCCACTCCCTGAGCCGCTGGATTCATCACCTGGGTGGGGAGAGATTGAAAAAGAACTTTAGATCGTCGACTAGGAGAGAGCAGAGACAAAGAACCCAGGAGATACGGGCATGGTGGTGGGAGGGAAAATCTCTCCATTCACAGTTCCCCCATCCCACCCCAACAAGTTTGTTTTTGATGGGCAGGTTTGTGAAGGTGGGTCGACTGTATAGAAATAGGAGTTTGAAATACAGTATTTTTTAAAAATTCTTTTAAATTTTAATTTTTTGTAGAGATGAGGTCTCACTGTGTTGCTCAGGCTGGTCTTGAACTCATGGACTCAAGTAATCCTCCCACCTAGGCCTCCTAATATGTTGGGATTACAGGCATGAGCTACCATGGCATGGCCTGGAACATGGCATTAATGGATATGCAACCTAGGAACGTGGGAACCCCAGACCCAATGGGAGGGCACAGCTTCCATTGTTGGCCTAAGACAGATATTTCTTCTTCTGACTAGCATTTAAATTACTTTAAGAAATTCCATTCTTTGCTCACCGTGTACCTTAGCGCCATTGTTCCCAGAGATACCATGCTTTTAAAGGGATTTTTAAAGGAACACATAGAACAAGAAAACAAGTGTCATAAGTTAGAAATCAGAGGAACAGCAGTAATAGCTGTAGGAAGCATAAATTACCATGACTTCTGGCCACTTTTTACCACCTGTGTTTTCCTCCTAAGAGTAAGGGTGGACTTCATCTCAGCTAGCCTCTACCTTTAAACCAGAGGTTGACAAACTATGTCCTGCTGTTTGTTTTTGTACAACCCATAATTCAAGAAATATGTATATTTATATGTATATTTATATATGGGGTACCAAAAATGTATACATATTTGAAGAGATGTTGTCTATGTATTACTTTTGAAGTTGAATTGAATTACAGTAGCCATGTGCAGCATGACGTTCACTCAGCCGTGCTTCCGCCATTTTCTTTGGCTGTCCTACCTGTAGCATGGTGACGCTAGCATTCATTTGATTAGTGCCATCTTTTGAGTGAACGTCATACTTCAAATGTGTATACTTTTTTGGGGGCACCCCTCAAAATACCAAAAATCAGCATGATCCCCTGTGCCCCAGGATGAGAGAGAGAAATAGAGAATCGGGGGGAGAGAGAGAGAGAGAGAGAGAGAGAGAGAGTCTAGCTCTGTTGCCCAGGCTGGAGTACAGTGGTGTGATCATAGCTCACTGCAGCATTAAACTCCAGGACCCAAGTGATCTTGCTCAGCCCGAGTATCTGGAACTACACGTCACCATGCCAGGCTGGTTTTTAAGTATTTTTTAGAGACAGGGCCTTGCTATGTTGCCCAGAATGGTCTCGAACTCCTAGCCTCGAGCTGTCTTCAGTTCAGCCTCCTGAGTAGCTGGGATTATAGGAGTGAGCTATTGTGCTTGGCAGTTTTTGTATTTTTGAAGTGTTTGAAAAAAATCAAATGAAAAATGATATTTTGTGACATGTTAAAAAGTGTATATATGAAATTCACATTTCAGTGTCTATAGATGAAGTCTGATTGGAACCCTGCCACACCTGTTTATGTACATATTAAGATATTACACCAGCAGTGTGGGGTGGTTGTGACAGGGACTGTATGGCTTTCAAAGATTAATATATTTAATATCTGCCCCTTTACAGAAAAAGTTGGCCATTTACTTGAAACCGATGCCCACGTGCCCACATAATATGTCGTCCTAAGGTGGCGTCTTCTGTCCCTGCCAAACTTGCTTTTTTGGTCTTACCTGGCCCCATTTCTCACTTCTTGGTTCTTTCTTGCTTGACAAACCCTGTCCCAGGTCAACCTCCAAGAAAGCTATGTGAAAGTATTTATCACCACCTGGGAGTGTTTTATTTATTTGCTTATATACTGGTCTTTCCCTTCTCAATAACGTAAACTGAGGATGCACATTTTTCAAGGGTAGAGGCTTGATAAGTACTGCTCACTTCTGTATCTCTAAGGCCTTCAATGGTCCCTGGCATTCAGCAGATGCCCAGTAAGTGATTGTTGAATAAATAAATGTGCCTTGGGCAGGTTACTCAACTTCTGTCAGTTTCTTTGTCTAAATGAATACAGGCAATAATGTAAATCTTGTAAAGAGTGTGCAAAGGCAACACAACAGAGTGCTCGAGGAAACCAAACCCTGAGCTGTCAATGATGCTTAATAGAAAAACCATGGCTCCTACCGCAAAGGGGACTAGAATTTAACCTGGCATTTCTTATTTAAATGAACTAGGGCAAGACAGTCAGCCTTGCTGAGGCTCCACTTCCTTACCTGTAAAAATAAGAATAAGAATATCTATTCCATGAAGTTTTTACGGGGAATGATGTTCTTGGAAGGTCTTGAAAACTGAAAGCTTGTAAGGACATTTGCTGTTTCTCTCACTTGCTCAATTGACTCCAACCAATAGCCCTAAGCTCCTCCTTGCTGGCCTGAAATGGTGATACACTGTTGAGCTTCTCCTGAGAGACCGGCGCCATCTTGGCTGTTGGATGCCACTTAAGTAAAGCCAAGTCAATGTAGAGACTCTTTTAATATCCTCTTGAATGAGAAAGATGCAATTTGAGAATGAGCATATTTTTTAGAAAACGGGACAGCTAAATATCAGATAAGCTCACTTGAGTACATGATACTAGGTTTTTAACATTTTCTCTGGTTTATCTTTAGTGGTCTTTACAAGAGGGAAAATGCCCATTAATTAAATTCAGAGATATCAGAATTGCTAAGGGAATTGTTCGGAACATTGGTGTCATGGACACGAAGTAACACAACCTTTACAGAGATATTATTAAAATGATTTAGAATATTAAAAATGTGAAAAGCCAGTAATGACTGGAGATTCTGGCTGGGAAACAATGGTCCCATTTTTTTTTTTTTCTGAAAAGGAATCACAAATATACGCATTTAAGAGGTGGGATGGGCAGCTTAACAAAAATGTCAAAAGCAATGGAATGATGATGGCTATAAGATCTTTTTTTTTTTT
>CAUYQG010078984.1:0-22439 GCA_963574415.1 Tarsius wallacei | reverse complement strand
CAGGAGACACTCTTATGGAAACTGGAACTGGCAACCGATTCCAGGTCAAAATCCCAGTACCCATGCCATAAGAGAGAAGATAGACAAGTGGGACCTCATCAAACTAACAAAGTTCTACAAAGCCAAAGAAACCACTGAGAGAGCAGGGAGACAGTCCACAGACTGGGAAAAATATTTGCCAACTGTATATCTGACAAAGGCCTAACATCTAGGCCTTACAGTGTGAGCATTTTTTAGAGGCATAAATAGGGAACTTACTGTGTCACAATTCAGTTTCCCTATTCCTGCTACCCTTTCCTTAATCCCCCATGTTTTTCTTTAAAATTCGGAGGCTAGTCCCAGGTGGCTCAGTAAAACTCACTAAAGACAATGATTGTTTTATGCAAGAATAGAATTCTTGTCTTTTTCTTCTTCATGAATTTTTTTTCTTTTAGAATCGAGCAGCACAAGTGCATGTTTGTTACATGGCCATAGAATATGGTGGTGGGGATTGGGTCTCAAGTGGCCCATTTCCCAGATAGTGAGCCTTGTACCCAACAGGTAATTTATGAACCCTAATAAAGCAGTTGTTTCACCTATGGCATTTTCCAGAAAACAGGATTGTCTTAAATGGAATTTTTAAAAAACTCAGTTTCTATTTATTTACTTGCTTGTTTATGCATTTATGTTTATTGTTTTTATCAAGGCAAAATTCACATAACAGGATTAACCATATTAAAGTGTGAAATTAGTGATATTTAGTTTATCCATGATGTTGTACAACTACTACCTCTCTCTAGTTTCAAAATGTTTTTATTCCCTAGTAAAAACACTCCATACCTATTAAGTAATCACTTAATGACATCAACGTTATTAGAAAGAAACATTTGGAGAATAAAGATGAAATCTTAGGAAGTAAAGCTAAAACTCAGTAAAAGAGCTGGAAAATAATGTTGAAGGCAACTTTTGGGAGCTAAAAGCAAGAGCTGAAAAATATGAGAGAAAGAAATACACAACTTTAACAATTAGTCCTGGAGGTTTAATATGTTAATAAACAAAAACTCCAGAATGAGCAGACAGAGGAAATAGGGGGACTCTAGTCCCTAATAATCTCTAATCTTTCTGTCTTCATGGATTTGTCTGTTCTAGATAAATCATTTACTTGGCATAATGTTTTCAAGATTCTTTCATGTTATAGCATGCATCAGTGTTTTATTTTTATGGCTTAATAATATCTGGTTGTACATATATTCCACAATCTGTTTATCCATTTATCTGTTGATGATGGAAAACTGAATACTTTGGGTATTGGGAATAACGCTGCTATAAACATTTGTGTGAAAGTTTCTGTTTTCATTTCTCTTGCACATATACCTAGGAGAGAAATTGCAGGGTTATAGAGTAATTTCATGTTTAACTTTTTTGATAAATTGCCAGAGTGTTTTCCACAGCAGCTGCATTAGATGACATTCTTATCAGCAATGTACCTGAGTTCCTATTTTTCCACATCCTTGTCAACATTTATTTTTTTTATTAAAGGCATTCCAGTGGGTGTGAAGTGGTATCTCATTGTGGTTTTGATTTGCATTTCTTCTTCTTTTTTTGTAGCCGAGGTCTCATTCTGTTGCCCAGGATAGAGTGCACGATCACTGCTCACCGCAGCCTCAGACTCCTGGGCTCAAGCAATTCTCCTTCCTCAGTCTTCTGAGTAGAGACTACAGGCACATACCACTAAACCCAGTTAATTTTTTAATTTTAATTTTAATTTTTGTAGCGACAAGTTCTCGCTGCGTTGCCTGGCCTGGTCTCGAGATTGTAGGCTCAAGTGATTCCACCTTGGCCTCCCAAAGTGCTGAGATTACAGGCATGAGCCACTTGGCCTGGCCTGATTTGTATTTCTTTAATGACAAGTGATGTTGAACATCTTTTCATGTGCTTGTTGACTATTTGTATATCTTCTCTGAAGAAATGTCCTTTGCTCATTTTTAAAATTGGGTTGTCTTTTTGTTGTTAAGTTGTAAAGGCTTTTTACATACTCTGAATATTAAAACTTTATCAGATATAATTTGCAAGTATTTTCACCCATTCTGGAGATTGCTTTTTCATATTACTGATAATGTCCTTTGATGTTCAAGAGCTTTTAATTTTTATGAAGTCAAATTTATCTATTTTTTTCTTTTGTTGCCTGTTGTTTTCATCTCAAATCTAAGAATCCATTACCAAATTCAAAGGCAGGAAGATTTACCTCTATGTTTTCTTCTAAGAGTTTTAGAGTTTGAGCTCATACTTAGATTGTTGATCCATTTTGAGTTAATTTTTTGTATTTGTGAGGTAGCAGTTTAACTTCTTTTTTTTTTTTTTTTTTGGTATGTGGTTATCCTGTTGTCTCAGCACAATTTGCGGAAGAGACTATTCTTTCCCCATTAAATTGTTTTAGCATCCTTGCAAAAAAATAATTTGACCATAAATGTTTGGGTTTATTTCTAGACTCTCTTAATTGTGTTCTATTTGACTATGGCTATCTTTATGCCAGTGCCACAGTGTTTTGATTACTGTAGACTTGTAATAAGTTTTGAAATTGGGAAGTATGAGTCCTCGTAGTTTATTTTTTCTTTTCCAAAGTTGTTTTGGGTATTTGGGGCTCCTTGCAGTTCCAAATGAATTTGAAAATTGGCTTTTCCATTTCTGCAAAAAAGGACATTGGAATTTTGATAGGAATTGTATTGAATCTGTAGACCACTTTGGATATTTTAGGGAATATTATCATACTAATAATAAGTCTTCTAGTTCGTAAACATAGGATGTCTTCCCATTTATTTAGATCTTTAATTTCTTTCTGCAACGTTCGGTATTTTCAGTTTACAAGTCTTTAACCAATTCTAGATATTTTGTTTTGGATGCTATTGTAAATCAGAATTGCTTTCTTAATTTCCTTTTTGGATTATTTCTGGCTGGCATATAGAAGTGCAAATGCTTTTTGTGTTGATCTTGATCTTGGACCCAGAAACATTGCTGGACTTGTGTACTAACTTTAGTAGATTTTTGTTTGTTTGTTTTGGGTATTGTGGATGTATGTATTCTATGGGATTTTCTTTTCTTTCTTTTTTTTTTTTTTTTTGAGTTGGAGTCTCACTCTGTCACCCAGACAGGAGTGCAGTGGCCACTCCCGGCCACCGCAGCCTCGACCTGCTGGGATCCGGTGATCCTTCTGCCTCAACCTTCCAAGAAGCTGGAACTACAAGTGCACGCCACTACGCCTGGCTAATTTTTTGATTTGTTGTAGAGATGAGGTCTCGCCAAGTTGCTCAGGCGGGTCTTGAACCCGCGGGCTCAGACAATCCACTCACCTCAGCCTCCCAAAGCGCGGGATTACAGGCTGAGCCACCGAGCCCGGCTGGGATTTTCTAACTATAAAAACATGTCATCTGCAAATGTCATTTTACTTATTTTCCACTTTGGATGTGATACTATTAATTTCTTTTCTTGCCTAATTGCTCTTGCTAAGACTTCCAGTACAATACTGAATAGCAGTGTGAAATGTGAATTTTTATCTTGTTCTGAATCTTAAGGAGAAAGCTTTCAGTCTTTCACAATTGAGTATGTTGTTGTTCATGAGCTTTTCAATTGTCCTTTATTGTGTTAAAGACATTCCCGTCTATTCTTATTTTGTTGAGTGTTTTTATCATAAAAGGGAATTCAATTTTGTCAAGTGCTATTTCTGCATCTATTGAGATGATTGTGCGTTTATTTCATTTGTTGTGACAATGTGGTGTTTGTTTTGTTTTTTTGAGTGGAGGTCTCATTCTGTTGCCCACACTAGAGTGCAGTGGCATAATCATAGCCCACCACAGCTTTGGCCACCTGGGCTTAGGCTATTCTCTTGCCTCAGCCTTCTGAGTAGCTGGGACTACAGGCACACACCACCACATCTGGCTAACTGATTTTTCAGAGACGAGGTGTCACTGTGTTGCCCAGGGTGGTTTCAAACTTCTGGGCTCAAGCAGTCTTTCTGCCTTGACCTCCCAAAGTGCTGAGATTACAGGTGTGAGCGACTGTGCTTGACTGACCAATATAGTAGATTATGTTGAACTGCCCTTATATTGTCTAATCCTTTTAATGTACTGATAGACTCAGTGTGTTAAGAGGACATATATATTTTTGAAAATGTTTGTATCTTTGTTATTTCCCCTAGATTGAATTTTATTTGATGAACCCACGTAAAGACCCAAAGCAAGAGTTACTTAGATAACCATTGGTTACACATTTGCTAGTTAGGCATTCACAGAAATGGATATTAATCAAATTAAGGAAAACAGGTGCTGGTAAATAGATTTCTGTTTCTAGGCGTTTTCAGCTTCATGACAGATTATTTATTTTACCTGGTCAGCAAACCTGTAATGCTGTAATGAATATACTAGGTTTATAGGTTTTTAAAAGTAATAATAGTAAAAGGTTTTCATTGTTAACTAACCTCTTTTATAGGCATATAGGTGATAAAATCTGATTTAATATGAACTAAATATTATTTTTTTCTAATAGTAATTTATAATCAAATATAGCTTTGAAATGATTTTTTCTAGTTATTTCCTAAGTATCATTGCATTATGCTTTTGTTTGAAATGTATCAATTCATTAACTTTTCAATGTATGAATGTATCATTCATTAACTTTTGCTTTTTCTCTGTAATACTGCCTTCAGCTATTGAGTTAGTTGGGGTTTTTTGCTTGTTTTTCGTTTAATGTTAGTTTCTATTTATCATTTGTACTATAAAAGTTATGATTTCTTACAGTACCTCTTTATTCAAAATATGTAGAGTGGTATTAAACAATAACATCTTTCTTGAAATACTTATGTTTTCCTAAGATGTCCTTTAAAAAATGTTGGTGCATGCAAATCAATTTATATCCATTTTCTTTAAATTCATGTCTTTCTTCTCCTCTCATATATTTCTGAAGATATTAGAGGGTATAATTCTTATTTTACATTTTTGAAAGCGATCTCTTGCAATAAGAGATGACAATCTAAGACAAATTTTAGTTTTCTTTTATTTTAGGTAATTATCTATTAAAATTTAATTGTATTATACAACTTTTGCTATTAGAATGATCTGGATAGTTGAAATTAAATATATGTGTATAAAATCCTACCCATGATCACACTGTACTGCAGTCAGTAGTTTAAATGCCCACCTAGCTCTAGTGTGAGTTCCTTAGTGTCAGGGCTGTGTCTTTATTTCTGTCTTCAGTTCTAATTTAGTGCAGTGCTTCCACGGAGTAATTCCCTTCCTTTCTCCTTCTTGTCTTCTGTTTCTTTCTTGTCCCTTATTTCTTCTTTGTTTTTCTTCATCTATTCCATTCTCTTGTTACCTTTCTTTCTACGTTTTTTTAATGAAAAACTGTGTAGCCTTAAGCAACTACTTTATGGCTCATTCTCATGCAGATAACCTCATTTAATATATGTTTTTGATTGTATCTTGTAATGTTATAATGTAGGCTTGCAGAATTGAGTTGAGCAAGGAACTCCAAAATTGCTGCAGTGCCTTGGAGTATTTCCAGATATTGTTCAAAATACTTTCTTTTTCATAGTATTCATATACTCCTCACACAGTATCTTGAAAAAAAGCTAGTACAAAAATTGAAAACATAATAAATGCACTTTAATAATCTTAATTTGTTACCAGAAGAAAATTTGATAGGTGTTTTGCATTTCTGGTTGCATCATCATTCTTAGGCTAAATTCTATTTGTTTGACAAAGGAGATATCATTGGTTTATTATTAGAAAACGATAAACTCTTCCCACACCCAAGGGGACATCTAGGATGGAATGGACTCTTTCAAACATAATTCCCTGTCAATGACTGTACAGCTTTTCCAGAAGTAAATCAAACACAGCAACAGCATATTTTATCTAGCACATTTCCTTTAGTCACGAAGACACTCTTCATTTCATGCAAATTTGAATCACGCACATTTGACCTTCAAGAGCTACTCAATGCCTAGGAGACAGTCTTTATTTTTTCTCAAATTGTTCTTAGAACAAGGAATTCACAAGAGTAAATGAATTCAAACCTCAGATGTCAGAGGTTAGACCCAGAGTTAGAGATGACTGTGTGTTCAACTCAGCCAGACTGCTTTCTCGTTCTTCACAACCTTCATGTTCTCTGAGGACTCAGACTTAATATCCTCATTATTTTGTCAGCTGCAATTTACCAAAGCCTTCAAAAACCATACCACCCATATGCATTTTGGAAAAGACTTAAATTGTTTCATAAAAATATACACCAGAAAATGGGAGTTACATTTTTGAAAATAAGTATCCAAACTTCAACACTCATATCTAAGTAGAAAATATTCTTTTTAAAAGCCTGGGTAAGAAAGTGAAACGACCTGATTAATCAAGCATGTAATAATTATTCTTGAAGAAGAATATGCCATACTTGAATTCTGCCAGGAAGGTAGAGATGGAAAGAAGAAAGCACAGGGAGAGATCAGTGGCTAAGTTACTAGCCAACTCTTATCGCTGATTTGTTTCTAAAGAATTCAAATATATTAAAACACACAGAATACAAGTTATTGTGTAGATAATTTAATCTTTTGGTGATTCAGAAGCAACACAGAATCTTGCTTCAGGCATTATACTTAAGAGAAAGTTGGTTTACCTTCTAATGACCTTGTTACATAGTCCAAAAGATATTGCTTCACCTAAAATCCCAATATTCATTTGTTTACTTAAAATTTATCTCTTTGTATCAAAATAATGTTAGTTATACAACTTTTGAAGTAATAGGAAGTTCAGATAACCAAAGTCCCATAAATCAGTCTTTACAATATTTTCTTGACTCTAAAATTTTTTTCAATCCTTATGTTATATTTGGCTGACATTTTAACAAATAATTCTAATAGAAAAATAAAATTATGGATATTTATGATGTACAATGTTATGTCTTGATATATATACACACATATTATGAAATGGCTAAATCAAGCTAATTAAAATATCCATTGCCTCATATACTTTCTGATTTTTTTGTGGTTAGAACACTTAAAATATACTGTCTTAGAAATTTTCAAGTATGTTGTATGTTGTTATTAACTATAGTCACCATATTGTACAATAGGTCACCTAAACTGATTCTTTCCGTTTAGCTGAAAAGTTCTATCTTTTGACGAATATCTTCCCAACTCCTGGCCACCAGTCCCTGGTAATCATCATTCTATTCTCTGCTTCTATAAGTTCAACATTTTAAAATTTTACATTAAGTGAGATTATGTGATATTTGTGTTTCTGTGCTTGGCTTATTCTCTAAGTTCGTCTATATTGTTGCAAATGACAGGATGTCCTTCCTTTTCAATGACTGAGTACTATTTCATTGTGTGTTTATACCATGTTTTCTTTGTCGGTTCATCCACTGTTGGACACATGGATGGATTCTATATCTTGGTTATTGTGAATAAAGCTGCAATGAAAATGGGAGTACAGATATTTCTTTGATACCCCGATTTTGTTTCCTTTGGGTATATAACCAGTGTGGTATTACTGTATAACATGATAGGTCTACTTTTAATTGTTTGAAGAAACTAAAAACTTCTCTATAAGAACTGTACCAATGTACATTCCCACCAACAAGCTCCCTTTTCACCAATTCCTTACTAACACTTGTCTTTTTTTTTATAATCGCCATTCTAACAGGTATGATGTAATATCTTACTGTGTTTAATTTTCATCTCCCTGATGATTAGCGAGATTGAGCACTTTTTAAACTATACCAGTTCACCATTTGTATGTATTTCTTGGAAAAGCATCCATTCAGGTCTTTGCCCATTTTAAAAATTAGGTTATTTGTTTTACAGCTATTGAGTTTTTGATTTCCTCATCTATTTTGGCTAATAATCCTTTATCAAAGATACGGTTTTCAAATATTTTCTCCTGCTCCACTGGTTTTCTCTTCACTGTTGATTTTTCCTCTTTGGAATAGAAGTTTTAAAATTTGATGCAGTCTCATTTGTTTGTTTTTACTTTTGTAGCCATTTTGTTTGTTTTTTGTTGTTGTTGTTTTTTAGAAAGCAGGATTTATTGAGAGAACAGAAAAGCTCCCACAGTAGGAGGGGACCTGAAGGGGTTGCTGGTTGCCATTGTTTTTTAAGGTCATATGCAAAAAAATCACTGGCCATACCAATGCTGTGGAGCTTTCCTCATATGGTTTCTTCAAAGCAATCTATAGATTCAATTCAATCCCTATAAAAATTTCAATGACATTTTTCACAGAAATAGAAAAAGTAATCCTCAAATTTGTATGGAACCATGAAAGACTCCGAATAACTAAAGCAATCATGGACAAAAAGAACAAATTTCAAAATGTACCACAAAGCTATAGTAATCATATCAGCATCGTGGTACTGGCATAAAAATAGTTGCAAAGATAAATGAAGCAGAATTGAAAGGTCAGAAATAAATTTACACATTTATGGTAAACTGATTTTTGACAAAGTTTCTAAGAACACACAATGAAGAAAAGACAGTCTCTTTAATAAAAAGAAAACTGGCTGTCCACCTGCAGAAGAATGAAATTGGACCCTTGTTTCACACCACATACAAAAACCCTAAAATGGATGAAAGACATGATAACTGAAACTATGAAACCTGGTTGGGATTTTTTTAAAAATAGAATATTTAAATTGGGATGAAAAGCACTCTGGAAATTCTTTTGCCTACTATTAAAGTAAAGAGTCATAAACTTTTGGAATCAGTAGCCTATGTCTTAGATATATTTAAGACTTAAGTGTATATAATCTCAAACATCATAGTTTGACATATTTTATAACTTAAGATCTATCTTCAAAACATCAGAACACTTTTAAAAATGAATAATTGAACACTACAAATATTTAATGGGATAATATTAATACTGAATATCCATATTCATGACAGAAAATGTTGTTTTCAATAATATACAAATAACCACTGCAAATTTGTAAGACATACAAATGAATCACCAACAATTTAAAAAATAAAATAACGACTTTAAAAAGTAAGAAAAATGCTTAAGAGTTTAGAACTTAAATAAATCAAAGTTAACAATTTGATATATCACCAAATGGGTAATGAATACTAATAACAATATCTAATGCTGGAAGACACAGTTAGGTGGAAGGTCTTATAAACTGCTGGAGGGAATGTAAATTGACATTTTTGTAAGTTTCTTGACAAAATACTTTCAGAGTCTTAAACATGTTCACTCATTTTGACCTAATAATTCCATTTTTAGGAATATACCTTAAATCAATTGTCGGAGATGCGTCCACATCTCTGTGTGTTTGTGTTTAAAAAGTTGTTCAGTAGAGCTTTTTTATAGTGTAATGCATGGAAAATTACCTAGCTGTCCAGCTATAAAAGCAAAAGCAAAATTAGTATGGCACTGCTTAAAGTGCAACGCTCTATGGACATAAATAGTTTTTGAAAACCATTTAAAGCCATGTGTAACTGCTCACAGCAGTTGCCCTAATACAAAATCAGAAAACTACGCATGCCGAGCAAAGTCCAATTACCTACAAGATGGTATACATGCAGGATGTAGGGATGTGGTCATGGCTAAGGGAGTCTGTGGTCAAATGGAGCTTTACACATGACTCCCTGTATTTTCCTCCTGACTGGATGGTGCTGTGTTATGACCAGAGTGTGAGAAGGTAGATTGCCATTACGCAGAGAATTTAATTAAGAGTTCTTTATTTCTGCTGGTGACCAAGAGCGGACTATTGTCCTAAAGGGCTCCCGGCTCTGAGTGAAGCAGGCAGTGGTTTTATAAAGACAAACACTGCAAGGATACATAGCAATTTAGCAACCATAGCAACCATGAACTAGCAACTTAGCAACCAAAATGGAAACTTTTGATTGTTAGGGAGTTTTGATTAACTCTATGTCCCAGGCACAGCCGGTGACTGGAACAATTAGGGCAGTTACATGGAGACAAGGTGGAAGGACTACTATACAGTGGAGTTACCTTGGTTAGGTCACTAACAAAATATAGGCTTATCATATGAGAATGTAACAATGGAGTTTTGCAAGGCGTAGCATTTGAGTTTTGTTAACAAAGTATACAATTACACGGAATATGTGGCTAGGGAGTTTTCAAATGGTCAGGAGAAACAGTTTATGCGAAACAGGAATGTGGGTCTGTGAGTACAAGGAACTGATTTTAGTCACATGCTGGGGGGCTATATCTGGGTAGCAAGCAGCTAAGATGGAGGATTTTTAACAAAAATGCAGTTACTTATATTAAGCAAGTTATTACAGGCTATTATAAGTTTTACAGACATTTCAGCTGCACCCCCTGAACCAGTTTCCTCATCTGCTACCTGCATCCTCATATTGTTCCTGTATTAAATAAAATCACAGATGTCAGCAATGACTTATGTGGCTTCTAGTACATGATAACGATTCAATGAATGGTCACCTGAATCATTACTGTAATTCTTTCTACTATCATTCTTGCTTCTAAAGAAAAAGTACTAACGTATCCCAAAATATTAGCAATGATAACTCTGAGTAGGTGGCTTACCGCTCTTTTATTCACATTCTTATTTACATTGTTTTTACATTCTTTCAGTTTCATACAACTTGTACAGCTTCTATAATCAACATGAGTTCTTTTATAATCAGAGTACAACTTAAAAATTCTCTTTTATATGTTTTCCAGCAGATTCACAGTGATTCTCATTTTTTAAAAACATATTCTTTTTCAAAAAAATTAATCTGTTATGCTGAAAACAAACAAGTTCCATACAATTAGTTGTTGGACTCTAGTAAACATATGACTCCTTCTAAATATAATTTTAGAATTTTTTGCCTTTCTATTACCCTTTAATGTAATGCGTGAATTCATGTTGCATATTGAGAAAAAATATATTAATATGAAAAAAACTGTATATTTCCTTGGGTTTATTTCAAGTGTGTTCTTTTTATACATTCATCGGTTACTGTAGGATTGTAATACTTTTTCAATTATTAAAACTCTAAAATATATTTCAGTATACAATAAGAGTCAACTTACTGTGCATCCACATCTCTCCTGCCTCCTTCTCTCCTTATAAGGGCACCTATTGGATTAGGGCCCCATCCTTATGACCTCATTTAACCCTCATTACCTCCTTCTAGGCCCTGTCTCCAAATGCAGTCACACTAGGGGTTAGAACGTCAACGTTTGAATTTGAGTGTGGACACAATTTGGTCCATAATGTATATCACTCTATTTCCCATTATATATCTCATGGTTGAAAAATATTGATGTCTGAATCTTATTTTGTAAATATATTTGTTTAGAAATATCTATGTTAAATTGGTTGTAATACTAGTAGTTATTTTATATCATGATTTTTCCATTCTTGGGCTCTGTACTTTGATCCTTGTCATTGTGGGTGGGAATTTATCTACAAAGCTATTCTTCAGGAAGGGGTCATGAGTGAAATTTTTTTAACATCACTATTTTTGCTTATTAGATGAAATACATCTTGCTGGCTAAAACAACCTGCATTCATATATTCTCTCCCAAATATTGGTGGACCTTATTCTCTTATATTTTGACATTTAAATTTTAAGAGAAAAACGAAATAGTGGTTGCTGAGTAGGCAATTGTCCCTCCTGCCCGGTTGCTGATAGATTTTATGCATCTTTTCTTTATTATTGTTGTGCACACAACTATATTGTCACTCTTCATTGATTTCTTGACTTTTGGTTTTGTTTTGTTTTCATTTTTTTGGAACGACTGTGTCTACTATTTTCAGCTCATGATAGTTGTCTTATGTCACATTCCCATTGTTTCTTATGTCACATTGTGTCTTATGTCACATTCGACATTTCCAGCACCTTTCTTGGGTTACCTGAGATTCTTGTAGACACTCTCAATTTCCTGTTCTCCACAAATACCCGCTTAATTCTCACAACCTTCTGGGCGTATCAACTCTTTCTAGCCACCTCTGCATGCACTATTACAGACTCATCTCTTCTCTGTCCCCTTTTGCATCTCCCTGGGGTTAACTGACTGCTAGCTCATGCCTGCCCTCACGGTTTTGTACATAATTTCCTGTCCAAACTTTTGCTGAGGTTGATATCTCTGAATAGTTTAAGAAAGGCTGTGTGGGCAAGAAGCAGGTAGTATCCTGGCTGCTGTGAGAGCACCAAAAATATTACAGAATGATGGTGACAGGTTTCTAGATAGCACATCATCTGTGCTTCTAATTTGGGGGGAGATTTTGTAAGAACTGCAAATTTCCTTTCTTCTTTTTTGGAGAAGAAATTCTCGGGTATCTGAAGCACAGCCTGGGCACACCTTCTTTGATCTGGCTCCCTCCGACATATAATGAGGAAGGATGCTGTATAGCTCATGCCTTACATTGTCAGTCAGTCTCTCTTTGGTGTTGTGTGTTTTCAGCTTCTCTCTCCACTCATGGTCTCTTGGAAAGAAGAGAGAAACATCAGTGATGTTGGAGAGGTGTCATGATTGCATTTAGATTGTTCCTTAAACTTTCCAATTGCTGCTTCCTCTCACTATCCTCTGTCCACACCCTAACTTGCTTGGGGGCAGGGAACTTGGGGAAGGAAATGATAATTCGGTCAACAGCTTACTGATATTAAGAAAAACAGAGACATGTGATTATTTGTCAAATGTCAATTTATATGACTGAAACTAAACCCTGGCTAAATAGTTTACTGCATAAAGATTTTAGTGTGTAGGAGCAGTGACATTTTAAATTTCTAACACATAAGGAAAAGACTTTCACTAATTTTTAAAAATTTCTTTAACTTGATATTCCAAGTCTAAAATTTGGGGTTTAGTTTATAATCTAGAATGACCACAGGTTATGTGAATAATTTTAACTAGCAATGTGACTTCTGACAAACATAGCAACCTCTCTGGACTTCTAATTCAATCTCAGATACAGGCTGCAGTAGTTGATTTACTTACGGGGGTATGGCTCAGTTACCCTGGGAGACAGTATCAAATTCATTTCACCTACAATCTGCAACAGTGAATAGTCTTTTGACTGTTCCTGTGGGGATCCTATGCTCACCGTGTTAGTCCATGGGAAGGTTAGTGGAGAACTTTTCTTCCAATGGGATGGATCCTGTGGTCATTCCACGTAAACAAGTTTTGTCAAAATGGGCGATTTTGCAACCCAGAAGACATTTGGCCCTGCCTAGGACCTGTTGGCGGGGAATACTGTCCTGGAGTGATACCGTTCTCTAATAGATAGAAGCCTCTAACAGGTTGAAGCCAGGGATGGTGCTCAACACTCCACGGTGCACAGAACAGCACCACAACAAAGAGTTATCGAGCCCAAAACGTCAGTAGTACCACGGCTGAGAAACTGAGATTTATGTTGATTAACTGGATGTTGTTCTTTCTGCCTTTGATGATTCCATGTCTGTCATTTCACTGAACGACTGGTGCGTTTGAATTTATTCTTGATGTAGCTACAAAGCTTCAATAGTCCCAAAGACCATTTCATTTTTTTTAGCACATATATTTTTTTTCTGCAAATGCTTAAAGTACATACAATAAAAATACTTTAGTTGTTCCAAAAAATAACGTGGTGTTTGTTCCAAAACCCAAATGCTGCACTTGAAAGTGACTCTAAATCCATATGTTCCACATGGAAAAAAGAGAAAAAGACTCTTTCATGAATATTTTTTAGCTTGGCATATTACCAATGTCATATTTCAAATGACAATATTCCCAAGAATTTCAAAGGATGGTGTAATGGAATCATGGAAATTTTGAGCTGAAAAATATTTCATGAATCACCCGGAATTCAAGATCTCAGCCAGTCTCCAGCATTTTGGATGTGGAATCTGAATGTAAGTCCTAACAACCCCCAGGTATAGACCTGTGTCCCTCAAACTCCCTGTCTCTTGGGCCCGTAGGTTATCTTTACATACACTGAACTACTTTTTTTGTTTGACTATGAGAAAGATGTTTTATGAAGCAGATTCATTTCTATCTCTTTTTAAAACTTAATGACATTACCTTTACTAAAATACATTTATCACATCTAAAATATATACATTAAAGACTTGATTGTTGAGAAGATAAAATTGACTTTAGAATGCAGTATGATTTGTAACATGGCTTGTTATTGTAAGGATTTGCATATTTTACATAAACTGTGTTCCTGACATCATGATCAATATGCTTTTTTTTTTTTTAGATCGGAAAATATAGTTTATTTATAAAGTAAGTTAGAGAGAGAAGAGATTCACCTCCCCAAAGTAGGGGAGGGGAACAAAGTTAAGAAAACATGGCGGCCATAGCTCAAAGAACACATGGCCTGGCCAGTGCTTAAGAAAACAACAGCCTCAATATGCTTCTATAGAGTGTAGTATTCACCAGGACCTGTGGTAGAGCTAAGAGAATCAAGAGAAAGAAAGTATTATTCTGACTGGGTGGGGCTTATAATTTGTGGAGTGGCACTTGCATAGAACAAAAGCTGATGTGAACATTGTGACCTCATAACTAGACACTCAGGTATTGAATTTACTGTGTTGTATATTCTGCACAGGTTAGTAAGTCCTGTGATTGTTTCAGAGTACCCACTATGTCCCTGGTGCAGCAATGAACACTGGATATACATGAGGAACAACAAGTCAGAGACGCCAGTCTCTGTTCTATGGAGTTCACAATTCAATGAATATTGGAAGAGATCACACAAAGAAAGTCAGAGGCTAAGATACAATGGAACTTTATAATAAGGGCTATAAAGACAGATGCCATTAGAGGCCCTAATGGGGTGCCTGGAGAAAAGAGCACATGAAGAGTGAGTAAAAGTTAGTTAGCAAGAGTGGGCAGGAAGAATGTTCCAGGCAGAAGGAGAGATACTTGCATGAGTTGGAAAACACAGACTGCCTTTACACTTTGCAATCCATGAGCACATTGTGAATTAATCAATATCCTAAAAAATCACCATGTTCCTTACACAGTGTAAGAAGCCCAGCTGTGGAATCAGGCCGGCCTGTGTTCCAATCCTGCCTGCGTGACTTGTTGCCTGTGGGTTCATGGTACATTACTGAACCACCCCAAGCTGCAGCCTCCCGAAGTGTAAAGTGGGGGTGGCAGGGAGAATGATAATTCCTATTTCTTAAGATCTTACTAATCAGCTACCAGTTCCTACAGCACCTTCCTCCCGCTCCATTTAATGTTTTGGTCTCGTCTTTGACCTCCTTTTGCTACAACCAACCTGGCCCTGTGCTTGTTCTCTTTTTAAAAATTTTATTTTATTATAGAAATGTAGAGTACAAGTAAGGATTAACTACACAAGTAGGCTGCATGCAGGTGAAGTTTCGGCCTCCAATTGGTCCTCACTCCTCCTGACTTGGGACCAGGTATCCTTTGCGTACCCCTCCTCCTCCCTCACTCCCTCCCCTGGCAGTGCCCTGTGACTGCTGACCCCTGCCTTGTGCTAATGTGATTAATGTTCAGCTTCCACTTCTGAGTGAGAACATGTGTTATTCAGTTCTTTGTTTCTGTGATAGATCACTAAGTATCATGATCTCTAGCTCCATCCAATTTGCTGCAAAGTCCCTGATTTTGTTATGACTACATAATATTCCATTGTGTGTATGTGCTACATTTTTTTATCCAGTTCACTTTCGATGGGCAGTAGCATTTATTTTGCATTGTTTTTGCTATTGTCATTAAGTGCATTTATAGCCATGTATGTGCAGGTGTCTTTTTTGTAGAACGATTTATGCTCATCTGGGTATATTCCCAGGAGAGGGATTGTTATACTGTGTGGAAGGTCAATTTTTAGTTCTTTTAGGGATTAACACTGCTTTCCATAGAGGTAGAAATAGCTTGCACTCTCACTAACAGTGTAGAAGTGTTCAACTTCTCTGCAGCTGCACCAGCACCTGTTATTTTCTGACTTACACATGATAGCTATTCTTACCAGAGTTTGGTGGTATCTCACTGTAGTTTTGATTTGCATTTCTTTGATGATTAGTGAGGCTGAGCATTTTTTCATGTATTGTTGGCTGCTTATATATCTTTTTTTGAAAAGTGGCTATTCAGCGGGGCGCAGTGGCTCTCACCTATAATCCCAGCACTTTGGGAGGCCAAGATGAGAGGACTGCCTGAGCCTGTGGGTTTGAGACAAACATGGGCAACTTGGTGAGACTTCACCTCTACAATAAAAAGAAAAGAAAAGTGGCTATTCATATTCTTTGCCCATTTTTAATAGGACTGTTAGTTTTTTTCTCTTTCAGCTCCTTTGAGTTCCTTGTAGATCCTGGATGTTAAGCTTTTGTCGGACACATAATCAGCAAGTATTTTTTCCCATTCTGTTGATTGTCCCCCAGCTCTCTTGATAGTTTCTTTTGCTGTGAAAAAGGTTTTCAGTTTGATGAGGTCCCACTTTTCTATCTTAACTTTTATGGCATTTGCTTTTGGGAAGCTGGTCAAGAATTTGTTGCCTACTTCAATGTGCATAAGGGTTTTTCTATGTTTTCTTTTAGAATTCTTATAGTTTGGGGTTTTGCATTTAGGTCCTTAATCCATTTTGAGTTGATTTTTACTTATGGTGATAGATAGAGGTCCAGTTTCATTCTTCTACATGTGGTCAGCCAGTTTTCCCAGCCTCATTTGCTAACTGTGACTTCCTTTCCTTTGTCAAAGATGAGTTGGTTGAGAGGCCATGTTTATGCTTCCAGAATCTCTGTCCTGTTCCACTTGTCTGTGTGTCTATTCTTGTACAATACTAGGCCATTTTAGTTACTATAGCATTGTAATAAATTTTAAAATCTAGAACTGTGCTATCTTCTGCTTGTTCCTTTTGCTGAGGCTATTTGTATTTGTGCTTTTTTCTGTTTCCATATATATTTCTATATTGTCATTTCCAGGTCTGAGAAAAATGATGTTGGTAGTTTGATGGGTATTGCATTGAATCTGTAGATTGCCTCGAGTAGAATGGACATCTTGATAATGTTGATTCTTCCAATTCATGAGCAAGGAATGTTATTCCACTTGTTTGTGTCATCTTTGATTTCTTTGAGTAGTGTTTTGTAGTTCTCAATGTAAAGGTCTTTCATTTATTTGGTTAGGTGGATGCCAAGGTATTTCATTTGTGTGTGTGTGTGAGTGTGTGTGTGTGTCTATTATGGATGGGATTGTGCTTTTTATTTTGTTCTCTGCCTATTTGTTGCTGGTATATAGAAATGTAACTGTCTTTTGCACATTGATTTTGTACCCTGAAACTTTATCAATGTTTCTTATCAATTTAAGGAGGTTTTTTAAGGACTCCCTGGGGTTTTCAAGGTATAGAATCATATTGTCTGCAAAGAAGGATAGCTTAATTTTCTCTTTTTTATTTAAATATCCCTGATTTCCTTCTTTTGCCTGATTGCTTTGGCAAGGACTTCAAGCACTATGTTGAATGGGAGGGTGAGAGTGGGCATCCTTGTCTTGTTCCTGTTCTTAGGGGGTAATGCTTCCAACTTCTGACATTGAGCAAAATATTGGCTGTGGGTTTAAGATGGTTCTTACTGTTTTTAGGAATGTTCCTTCTATTCCTTGGTGTTCAAAGATTTTTATCAAGAAGAGATGCTGAATTTTGTCAAATGCTTTTTCAGCATCTAATAATATAATCATGTGGTTCTTTTTACACCTGTTAATGTATTGAATTATGTTAATGGTCTTGCAGTTGTTGAATCAGCCCTCCATTTCAGGAATGAAGCCCACATGGTCATAGTGGATGATCCTTGAGATGTGTTGTGGAGTCTAGATTACTAGAATCTTGTTGAGAATTTTTGTGGCTATGTTCATCAAGAAAATTGGCCTGTAATTCTCTTTTCTTGTTGGGTCTTTGCCAGGTTTGGGTATCAGTGTGATGTTAGCTTCATGGACTTATTTGGGGAAAATTTCATCTTTCTCGATTGTCTGTAATACTTTTGATGAGATTGGTATCAGCTCCTCCTTGTATGTCTTGTCAAATTCAGTTGGAAAATCATCTCATCTGGGACTTTTTTGGTGGGTAGGTTTCTTATGAGGAAGTCAATTTCCTGAATTGTTATTGATTGGTCTGCTTAGAGTTTCAATTTCTTCTTGTTTCAAACTTGAGACGTTGTGTGATGTCATAAAGCCCTCCATTCCCTTAGGTTTTCAAGTTATTTGCATACAGGTGTGCATAGTAATCTCTGATAATCTTTTGAATTTCTTTGGAGTCAGTTGTGACTTTGCCTTTTGTGTTTCTAATTGTGTTTACTTGGACTTTCTTTTTGTTAGTCAGTCTGGTGAGGCATCCATCAATCTTATTTATCCGTTCAAACAGCTAGCTTTTTGTCATGTTGATTTTTTTCTATGATATCTTTGTCTTCTATGTCCCATAGTTGTGACTTTATCTTGGTGATCTGGATTCTTCTGCTGAAGTTAGGATTTTGGTGATATTGCCTTCCAGTTTCCTTAGATGTGACATTAGGCTATTTACTTGTGGTCTTTCTGTTTTCTTGATTTGTGTGTGCAATGCTATAAATTTTCCTCTTAACACTTATTTCAGGGCATCCCAGAGACCATGATAAGATGTGTCTTTGTTTTCATTTGTTTCTAGGAATCTTTTTATTTCTCTCTTGATTTCCACGTTGAACCAGAAGTCATTCGGCAGCACGGGGTTTAGTGTTCATGTCTTTGTGTGTTTTGGGAGGACACTGTTGGTGGCAAGATTTATTTTTATTCTAGTGTGATCTGAGAAGATGCATGGTATTATTTTGATCTTTTGTGATTTGTTTATGCTTGATTTATGCCCCAAAATGTGATTGACCTTGGAGTATGTTCTAAGTGCTGATGAGTAGAATGTATACTCTGTCATTGTTGGGTGAAGTGTTCTGTCAAGTTGAGGTTCTGGATCTCCTTACTGATTTTTTTGCCTTGATGATCTATCTAGAGCTGTTAAAGGGATGCTTAGGTCTCAAACTATGATTATTTGAGAGTCAATGTCCTCTCTTAATTTACTTAGTAGTTGATTCATAAGACCTGGTGCTCCTGTGTTGAGTGCATATATGTTTAGGATGGCTATTTCCTGCTGGTGTATTTGAATCTTTTAGCATGATGTAGTATCCTTTTTAACTTTTCATGGTTTGAAGGCTTTTTTGTCTGATATTAGAATAGCTACTCCTGTCTTCTCCTGTTTGCCATTTACCTGAATATTCATTTTCCAGACTCCAACTTTGAATCTGTATGTGTCCTTTGCAGTAAGATGAGTTTCCTGAAGGCAGCAAATTGTTGGATTGTGCTTTTTATCCAGTTTGTCACTCTATATCTTTTCAGTGGGGCACTTAGTACATTCGCATTCAGGTGCTCTTGACCCCCTTGCCAGACTGTGGGCCAAGTGCTCATCCCTTGTGTTGTTCCCTCAGCAACCTAAGGTGTCAGAGTCACTTTTGCTGGAAGCCTCTGTACCTTTATTCTAAATCGCAGATCTCCATTACCCCACTATCACCTATCTTCTTTCCTTAGTTTATTTTTTCCAGGATACTAATAACCTATAATTCTATATTTTTTCTTTGTTTATTTTCTGTCTCCACAACTAGAATTAATCTTCGAGAAACAAAACATTTCCATATGCTTTATTCCTCCCATGCTAAACCTAGTCGTCATAAAAGTAGCTGGTAAAAAATGGACACTGAATAGGTAAGAGTTAAAAGAACAAATTTCATAGGACTCTTGTAAACCTCAAAGATAATGCGTACAAACTCTACTATAGTACCTGACCTAGCACGAATGCACAAAAATGATAAGTATTTTTGTATTTTAATTAAAAAATAGAATTTAAATTTTAAAAAAAACTTTAGCAGTGTTTTCTTTGAAAATTAAATTTTGTTAAATGAGCTTCTGGACAATCTTTTCAGTAAATGGTGTTGGGAAAACTGTATATCTACTTAGAAAAGAATATCTGATAACACAGAATATTGTAACTCACACACAAGCAAAAAGTTAGCTAGAAATGACTTAAATATCCAAATATAAGAATAAGAATTAAATATAAGAATTAAATATTCAAATATAAGAATAAAGTTATACAACTGCTAGAAGAAAACATAGAGAAACCTTCATGATATTGGATTTGGCAATGGCTTCTTGAATATGAAATCAAAAGTACAAGTAACAAAAGAAAAATAGATAAATTAGACTTTATTCATTAAAATGAAAAACTTTTATGCATCAAAGGACACTATCAACATGATGAATAGGCAACACATAGAATGAAAAAAAATTTGCAAATTGTATATTTGGTAAGAAGTTAATATCTAGAATATATAAAGAACTCTTCTAGCTCACCAGCAAATGAAAACAAGCAACCAACAAGGTCCGGTAGTTCATGCATGTAATCCCAGAACTTTGAGAGGTGGAGGCAAAATAATTGCCTGAGTAGAGTGGGTTCATGACAAGTTTGGGCAATTTGGTGAGACCTGGTCTCAAAAAAAAGAAAAGAAGCAACTAAAATAATAAACAAAGGAGTTGAGTAGATATTTCTTCAAAGAAGATATACAGCTAACCAATAAATACATGAAAAGATGCTCAACATCACTAATCATTACAGAAATTCAAAGCAAAACCACAATGAGATACCACTTCACACCCATTAGAATGACTCTTACCCAACAAACAGGAAAAAACAAACAAACAAACAAAAAACACATGTTGGCAAGGTTGTGGAAAAATTGGAACCCTGTACATTACTGATAAGAATGTGTAATGGTAAAGCTGCTATGGAAAACATATATAAGTTCTGTAAGAAATTAGACATAGAATTACCATATGATCTGCTTCTGAGTATATATGGAAAAAGATTAAAAGCAAAGACTTGAACAAATATTTGTTTACCAATGTTCATAGTAGTGTATTTTACACAATTGCTAAAAGGTGGAAACAACCTAAATATCTATCAACAAATGAGTGGTTCATCCATGCAATGGAATATTATTTGGTTTTTAAAATGAAGGAAATTCTGTTACATGCTTTAGCATGGATGAATCTTGAAGGCATATACTAAGTGTAGTAAGCCAGACACAAAATATTGTGTGATTCCATGTGAGGTTCCTAGAGTAGCTAAATTCATGAGACAGAAAATAGAACAGTGGTTGCCAGGGGCTGAAGGAGGGAAGAATAGGGAGTTACTGTTTAATAGGTACAAGGTTTTGGTTTGGGGAGATAAAAAAGTTCTGAAGACGAACGGTGGTGATGATTGTACAGCAACGTGATGTACTTGATGCCAATGAACTGTACACCTAAAAATGCTGAAAATGGTAAATTTTAGGTAATGTATATTGCCACAATAAAAATGAAGACTTTCTGACAAATATTAGCAATAATTCTAAAAATATTTTCAACATTGCACCACACATAAAATAAATGTTTTAATAGTTACAATATTACGTGTTATCAGATATTCTGACAATTTTTTCTGTATTTTTTTCCTAATGTATACATAGGCAAACCCAAAACTTTAGAAAAGTTACCATTTGGCATCAACTTTAAACTATAATAACACAAGTTATTTAATATATCAAAGAAAAGATGGCAAATAGTTATGGGAGTGGGGGAGTAGAGGCACCTGAAAGAACTTTCACTTCAGAGGCTAATTTCAGGTTGTTGCTGAATTCTCAAGACAACCTCATGGAGAAAGAGCACGACACTGCTAAGCTGGAGACAAACAGATATGCGGAAGTTTTTTTTAAAAAAACTCTTTGGCTTTGCAGAAGTTTGTTAGTTTAATGAGGCCCCACTTGTCTATCTTATCTCTTATGGCCTGTGGGTTTCGGAAACCATCAAGAGAGCAGGGAGACAGCCTACAGATTGGGAAAAAGTATTTGCCAACTCCAGGTCTGACAAAGGCTTAACATCTTGGATCTACAAGGAACTCAAACGTGCGGAAAAGAAACAAACGAACAACCCCATTATAAAATGGGCAAAAGATATGAACAGACACTTCTCAAAGGAAGACATCCGAGCAGCCAACAGACACATGAAGAAATGTTCAACCTCACTAATCATCAGGGAGGATGCAAATCAAAACCACACCTAACTCCAGTCAGAATGGCAATTATCAATAACTCAAAAAATAACAGTTGCTGGAGAGGATGTGGCGAAAAGAGAACATTTCTACACTGTTGGTGGGAGTGTAAACTAGTGCAACCTCTGTGGAAAGCAGTGTGGCGATTTCTAAAACTCTAAATATCAACCTCCCATATGATCCCACAATCCCCCTACCGGGAATATACCCTGAAGAACTCAAATCACTCTATAAAATAGATACCTGCACACGTATGTTTATCTCGGCATGGATCACAATAGCAAGAACCTGGAAGCAACCATGCTGTCCATCAAAAGAGGACTGGATTAAAAAAATATGGTACATATACACGATGGAATACTACGCAACCATAAAAAAGAACAAAATCATGAATTTCGCAGCAACC